>OX463849.1:8901224-9039544 GCA_949825065.1 Odontocerum albicorne | reverse complement strand
AAGAAGCCTGAACGAGTGGACTTGTTTTTGTTGAATAATTAGTGTAAGTATTGTTATCTAGTTATAAGTAGTATGTAGGTGTTAATTATTTCTTACATCTCATATATTAAGATTGAATAAATAAAATAAAATGATATGTAGGAAAATAAGTTTAAATAAGTGCATAAATGATAACATATAATTAAGATTAGTTAAGTGATAAATTTGTATATAGGTATAGCCTTGACAAATGTTTGTATAGTAATTTACTTGTTTAATAAAATTAAAAAAAAATAGGTAAAACTGTCAAAATTACCTCGTTCCTTCCTTTTGTATTTATTTATTAATTTATCAATGGTATATCGTATCTTAAAACAATATTAAAAAAAATGTATGTCGTAGGCGTTTAATTAATTACAATAGACAGACATTAAAAAAAAGCAATAAAACGGTAGAATCACAATAAAATATTTCAATCAAGGCATAAGTATGCAAATGCACACATTTATTAATAAGACAGTTATTAATAAGACGGATAGCCCGCACTAAACCACACCGATCATTACTCTTGATATTCATTTAGAAAGAAAATTACAATCTCATACAAAAAATATAACAAAAAATTATAAGATGCTTTAAATTGGAAGCGAGAGAAAGAAAATAATAATAATAAGGGAAAATAATCAATGTTACGATCAAACAATGCACCGAGTATCATTTTTTAAGAAGCGTATGTATATTTTGGATATGAGCCTTATGGGCTCATTTTGGGTAAAGTCTAAAATTAATATGCCCCTGCTTTGTTTGACATTAAAAGTTATTCCCAAAAATCAATTAAGATAACTAACTATGAGTGTTTAAGGGTGTATTCTACTCTATAAATTTGAAAACAAAAATTGTTTTCTGTTTTTTGCATATTATTAAAGATTAGACCTTTAAAAATATGTTCTCAAAAGAAAATTTAAAATTGTCAATATTAACAAAGTTATAGCTATAAATGAGGCAGGAATTACACCACACCGGAATGACAGACTTTGAACGAGTTTTTTTTCGACACTTCTTTTTTTCAACCTGGTCGACATAAAATCTCAAGTTTTATTCAACCGATTACCTTTAAATTTGGTATAAAACTTTAAAAAAAAAATTTATATCGTCCCTACCTTGGAAAATTTAAAACAATTTTTTTAATATTTTTAAAAAAATTAAAAAATAGAAAAAAAGGGTAAAAAAATGGTAATATTTTTCAGACAGCCGCCATTTCACGATTTTTTTTCTTTGTACCAACTATAAATACATTATTTCTAGTCAAGAAACTGTTTATGATTTTTGTTTTGGATTTACAAAAGGGTTCCAATTATGTCGACCAGCTTATTCCATTTTTTACGACAAGATATAACAGCTGATAACATCTTGAATTTGATTTTTTTTTCATTCTCAAATCATCAATGAACAAATTGTAAAAAAATGTGTACGAAATTTTTTTTTTGTTTTTTTTTTTAGTCTGAAAAAACGCCCGAAATTCACGCATCTAGAGTGGAATACCCCCTTAAGTTAAAGTAATCAAAAGCCACCATGGAATTGAGAGAGTGGAGATGTGGACGCTGAATCAAGAAAGATCACGTCTGGATCTAGGTTTTTGAGATATGGATTGGATCTGCAGAAATTCCCTGGACAGATCGTGTTACAATATGGTAATGCTTACGTGTATGTATAGGGGATCGAGACCTATTTAAAGCTGTGAAGAATGGAAAGTTGTAGAATGTTGGGAGGTGTAATAGCAGTCGGTCACATAATAAGAAGCACAAAATAAACAATAACACTGCTGATATCTCAGGGAAAAAGTAATAAAAACCAAGTAAAAACAAAACGCTACATAACATATCTGTTATCTAGTTATAAGTAGTATGTAGGTGTTAATTATTTCTAAGATCTCATATATTAAGATTGAATAAATAAAATCAAATGATATGTAGGAAATTAAGATTAAGTAAGTGCATAAATTATAACATATAATTAAGATTAGTTAAGTAATAAATTTGTATATAGGTATAGCCTTGACAAATGTTTGTACAATAATTTACTTTGTTTAATAAAAAAAAAAAAAACCTAACATATCTTAGTTCAGTTCAGTTCAGTTTGATCCCACTTTAACCTACGCTGTTATGGGAGACATAATAAGTGCCCATCTAGCACGATCCACACTAGAAGATCTTTATTTTTTTTTATGAACACGACGTCATATAGTGACGAAGAAGGAACTGCTTAAAGGGACTTATTCTCCAGTGACGACATACCTGGAAAATAATAATAGTGACAACGGACTTATTTTTATTTTATTTTATTAACGACACAAGAGTGTCTTTAACATATATACAAATGAACATTTATGCCCGACATTACGGAAAAAGAGAAATGACTCGCAGCGAAATTTTTTTTTAGCACTTATGCCGTGGCCACACCAAAGTGCTTCGCTAGGTGATACGTGACTAATGTATTTCATACATGGCCACGCCAGTGCTTCACACACATTCATTTGACATTTGGGAGCGGTTGAGTCAACAAACGATGCCACACTCAAAACTAACCGATTTCATTACAACTTACCTTATCTTTATTTACTTTCTGTGCAAATTCATTCCAAAATGATTTTTTTACAGGTACATTTTTGTATGATTTGTTTGATGGGTTCCACAAAGGCTCCCTTTCATACACAGCTGTTATAAAAACTTCCGCCATTTTGTAAAAACACGGTGACGCAATAAAATTAACCAACACGTCGTGTTAATGTCAAATGAATTTGTGCGAAGCACTGGTGTGGCCATGCATGAAATATATTAGTCATTAGTCACGTATCACCTAGTGAAGTACTTTGGTGTGGCTACGGCCTTAGGGAAAATGCTATCCGACAAGTAGTTGTATAAATCGGTTAGGATACGTCGGCCAGGATCCAGCATTTCTTAACCAGAAGGTCATTAACACGGTCTATCCCTAGAGATTTGTTATAATCAAAACCATTGATAATTGTTTTGATCTCGTCAGTGGTGTAAAATGATGAGTTAGGCGTCAAAGGAGGAATTCCAGACAGGATTCTCACCTGCAAGTAATGAGGAATTTCTTAAGAAGGGTCATCTTGAGAAAGAAGACCACCAAAAAAGGCAGAAACCGTGTCCTTTACATATCTTTGGTTAAGAACTTTAAGGAGTTGTTTTACTAAGTTGTTCCGGGCTACAGTGAACAGGATAAGGATTGCCATGACGATGGCCAACCTTTAATAGATGACACCATAAGAAAAATAATCTCAGGTAGCTGATATTTATAGCGATGTATTTCAAAACTTATAGTTTATGGATTCTGTCGATTAACCGCTCCTTCCCTGTGATGTGTAACTAGTACACATTGCATCTAAAATCTTTAATATCTCTATAAAAATAATAAATACTGGGTTCAGATTTTAGGTATTCCTCCGTAAAACATTTACGCATTGAATGAATAAAATAATATTAATAATATTTAGCACTCATCGGCCACATCAGAGATATTTTGTGAAAATTGGGAATAAATTCATCAATACAATCAAACGTGTGCTAGTGTGTGACGTAGGTATATTTATTCTAAAAAACCACTATGGATGAGAAAGCATCGCTATTCATGTCTCACTCTCACTCTACTTCGGTATATGGGAAAGCTAGAAATATAATCTCAGTTCGCTCGCTTCAGTAGCTCGCGGGCTTTCGTTTGAGGTGGTCGCTTTGCCCGTTTTGTGAACGTCGGCTGATGATTTTTTTTTCATGTTTTCAGCAAATAAATTTCAATTATTATCATTTTTGACTTCAAATTTAATTAATTTAAGCGATTGGCTATGGATATTCTTCTTTTTCCGATTTTTCACAGCACCGGAACGCGCGGATTTTTTTTAGCATAGGAAGGGAAAGGTTAAAGAGTTAACCTTGGTATTAGTTCTATGGGCAGAAGCCAATATATACGTATATCAAATAAGTCAGGAGCACACCGGAAGTGTAAAAGTGACCAAAATATGTGTAATTGCCGGTCTGAATTTAAAAATTTACGATTTTTTTTCATTTAGAAATTTTATAACGAAAAGTTATAATAATGAAACAAAAACGAGATTGTTAAATTTTCTTGACCTTTAAAATAAATTATGAAACTTCTTAAATAAAAATAATTAAAATTTGACGAAAATAATATTTTCGTCAAATTTTAATTATTTTATCGAGTTTATCCTTTAAGTATATTTTGAATAAATATCCGAAACTTATTTTCTGAGAAGCGAAATTAAATTTCGTCTGACTTTAGTCCTCGAAAGTTCTTTCTCAGGCCCTGCATATTGGATTGGCAAAAGGGCCAAGTACAAATAGTACTAAGGGTGACTTTAGTTACAAAGCTTATTTCCCTTTTTAGAAAAGAAATCAAATTTGTATAATGTAACTCCATTTATTTTCGACATTCGTTAAGAAAATTCGGAAGCTATAAAGTTTAGTAAAGTTTCCTTTATAGGTTCAAAGATCGATTACTAGCATTGATAAGAAGAAGTTTCCTCTACCCCCTTGAATACCGTCGACAGAGACGTAACGGAGCCCTACATGAAGCGATACAGGCTGCAAAGAACCAATGCTAAATATACGGGTATTATTTAAAAATCTTAGTTTAATAAATAAATAAATAAATATTAGGTTTATTGACAGCAACATAATATGTACAAGATCACACCTGAATAACACTTCTAAAAACACATAAGTTGTAGACAATACATCAAACACAGAAGCTGTCAAAAGGTCTGGGCTCATCTAATAGCATCCCCTCGGCCAAAATACACCCCACAAATATAGGGCGAACCCAGCCACGGGGACACCATATGTTTTTCAGCCCACACCCTTAAACACGTAGAAACACGAATACATACAAAAAAATAAACACAGAAAATAAATATAGTAGATGACAAAAAAGAAAAAAAATACATTCAAGAGAGAACACACCAAAAGGTCCGGGCTCATCCCACAAACATTCCCACGGCCGAGATACACCCCACCAATGTAGAGCGAGCCCGACCGCAAGGGCATCAGGGGGCTTCCATCCCACACCCTCGCATATCTAGATTAAAGAATAAATATAATAAAAAAGAAAAAAAAAAAAAAAAAAAACGTATGGCAGAAAACTAATGCCGAAAGGTAATTAATGTCGCTACTCAGGTATAAGAAAAATATATGTATATCATATATGTTATTTTTTTCTGTTTTGCATAAATTCGTCCTCAGCGTTATTTCAGTTTTGGAACAAATGAAAATTTAATTTTATCGACATCAGGAAAATTGAGTGTATTTTTTGTTGAGTATACTTAATAATTAAAATACATCAATAATTTTTAATCCGATACCTTGCTATTGAGAATTAACTTGCATCACTGATGATTATTAAAGAAGCGACAGCTGAGATGGTACGGGCACATAAAACGGAGACCAACAGACCATACTGCAAATCAGGCAATGTATGTGGATCTTCCTCAACAGCCGTCCAGAGGAAGACCAAAGAACTCCTGGATGACTCAATGCTCCGAAATCCTGCAGAGAAATGGCCTAGATGAAAGCGACACTCAGAACCGAAGAATATTCAGCCTGAGAACGAGAAGAGACGACCCCAACATCCTACCTAGGCCATGAGTTGGGACAGTGCCAGGAAGAAGAAGACTGATGATTATTAAAGTTTTACATATGTCATTAGGATAAAGTAATACAAAACGATTGATTCAGAAACATAATTAAGTAAAAAAGCCTTGAGCCTTAAGCTAAAAAAGCCTAAGCCAAAATAATTTAAGCCAAAATAATTTAAGCCTAAGCCAAAATAATTTAAAGCAAAAATAGCCTAAAGCAAAAATAGCCTAAATCAAAAATAACCTAAAGCAAAAATAACCTAAAGCAAAAAAAGCCTACAATATAGTGGTCTTAAACAAAAATAAAACAGTAATGAAGAAGCAAAGATCAGGTATCACTGGTAATAAAGATGTTGATTTCTTGTGAAAGAAAGCATGTTCTACCGGTAGTCCACTACCTGATTTATCACTGCAAGTAACTGATCTTTTGAATACAATTAAGCATGATACGAGTACTTGGCCCCGATGAGCGTTGGATTGGGATGTAACTGGTATAAATATAGACTCTAGATATAAATCAATTTAACAATCTATCCCTTTTGAAACCATGGTTTAATATTATAAGAATGCATAAGGTAAAGGTGTTTTTCATTTGTTGTTTTTGGACGAGCCATTGCGTAGTGGCTAGTCACCATTGCATAATGGGTATTGTGGAAAATCCTGGCTACGAGTGTGGCCTGGATAACGAAACTATAGAATACATATTTTTCGGTTGTCTTTGCGAGATAGATTTGATTTAATAAAAGCCATAACTTTGCCATGTTCAATGAATGTTGCGTTTCTCCTTTATTCGAGGAACTTTGTCAGCTATAAATCGACTGTTACATTTTGAAATCTTAATCTGTTGAAACTTTAAATCATCTAGAAATGTATTTTTTAAATTTTTTTTTTTATTATATTGTAAAATATAATTTCATGTCTTTATTTTGGTGGTCCAAATCTTTCTAATTAGGGCGTATTTAAAACAAAAAGAAGCAAGGAATGCAAAAAAAAACAATTTTCTTGAAATTTTTCCCTAAAGATCAATAAATCTAAGAACGTAAAAATAATGCTTAAATTTCATTCATTACATTTTTTTATCGATGAAATGTACAACTAGTTGAATAAGTATTGCTTGTGTAACAAACCAGGATCAGTCTGCCTGAAGAGTGCCTCAAGATAAGGGATAGAAGCACGTGTTGCAATGATTAATGTTATTATTAGCGAAGTAACAAAATAATTCATAATTAAATATTATAATATGGAACACTACAAAGATAAAATCAACATCTTTGATATAAAACGAGATAATATATAAGTTGGAACTTGGCACAACCATTTATAATAACATCGCCTTAAGAATAATATTATAACATACAATGTATTGAAAATACCTACATTTTCGGTTTAGGCTGCACAGCATTGAGTTGGAATTGCTGGAACTCGGAAACTCTTTGATTTATTAAACTCCATTTATTAATTTATTTTTTCAGGTTTTTTGTACATTACATGTTTCCCTAATTCGTACAAGGACCAAACATAACAAGTACAAAAAAAAACATTTATAAAACAATTCAACATTTTAAAACTTATAAAAAATATTGTAAAAATGTATATGTTACACGAACACTATGACAAAATGTAGCCTGTAAGATAATACAAAACGATTAAATTATTTCAAGTACTACACTAAATTCAAGAGACTTTTCCCGAAGGAGCTGAGCGCCACATGAATGAAGACTGTAGTTTTGGAGTGGTATAGACTATTTAAAATATTGTAAAAAGAAGAAAATATTGATAAATTTATACTCTCCTCAAAAGTATTTTTAATTGGGATTCGAACCTAATATTATTGATAGATTAAATAAAATCAAGTTGAGTGTAAGCGCAGGAAGATTGTGGCTGCAGCAATTAGATTAAGAGCTTCTCCGCATCTGTATATAAGAAAAACAACTTCGGGAATAAACCGTAGAAAACTTACCAAGGGCAGACAAACTACAAAAAAACCTTTGTAGATCTTCCGACATGTGATATCACATATTCGGTTTTAGGTGGAGTGCAGTGTTTGTGTCAAATGTTTACATGGAATCATAAATTTTGATAAGACTTCCGAAAGAGGGTTGTTTTCAGCGGCGGCCGGTCCCGAGGTGCGCTGAGCACCAACGCACCTCGAGACGCTGAGCGAATATGAAATATCGCTGTCTCACGGTTTACTGTACTCTGTCTGCCCTATATGAATTTGCGTTTCCGTCCGGTGCGTATTGGAGATCGCTCCGGTAGTATTGGCCAACTTGGCCGGTCAATTTAAAAAGGAATATTTTTTTAATTTTATTTAATTTTTTTTTAATTTTCACTTAAATAAAAATACTATACATATTTAATCTACACAAATATTTATCATTTTTGGAAGTCATGTTTGCGAACGTATAATTTAATTATTGCGAATTATTTCTCCGGTTCAGCGCACTAGCGCATCTCTAGACCGGTCGCCGCTGGTTGTTTTTAAGTGTTACCTAGCGCTGCACACGCCATACTTATCTCTAATACTTTGAGGTTGGAAAAATATCAACAGAACTGACATTATTAATTTAAAAAAAATTCAATGAATATTAAAGTGAAACAATTAGTTTTGGTTATACTTGATATTTAAAAAAATCGATCAAATTAAAATACCACTCAAGAAAATGAACATTTAATAAAAATATAATAAATATGGTCAACAAATATTACGCTAATATAATATGACTGTTGCAATAGCGAAATAAATAGCATAATCGATTAAAACCTATGAAGAAATACGAGTACTTTATAAAATATTGGTATATTGTGCACGGCCTCTGGGAAACCTAAATATTTAAAATTGTATTAAATCTAAATTCACTTGTAAAATTCTGACTACAAATCACGTTTCGTAGCTACAGTTGCGTCTGAGCGTTAAAATTGACCAAACTAAGCTTAAATTGCCCAAAACAATCTTAAATTGACCAAAACAAACAAAAAAAAAATTAAACAAAAAAACATATTGTTTAATTCAGTTGCCTCCGTCCCTGGTGTGACGCTCCGTGAACGCGCACCGGCGGATGGGTTTTCTTGGATCATTCGGTTTTACAGATTTGAACTTTATTTTAAAAGATTACCATATAATCCATCAAGTCGTCGAGATGAAAAAAGGCTGAGTTATTGATTCACTGGCAAAATTACACCCCCGTTGTGTTCTGCTCGCCTGGTAACGGTGGTGCTTTACCCATATTTTTTGAGGGAAAAAAATTAAAAGCAGATATATCCTAACAGGTTTTTTTATATTTTATAAAACTAACGTTATAAACAAGAAAAGTTTTATGCGTTTATCTGTGTTTGCAAAATTCAAGAACTAATGAATCGATTTAAATTGTATATTCTCTAGTATTTTCTATACAATCGTCTAGATGTTATATATAAGCTTGACATAAAATAAAGTTATGATTTAAGCACGTTGATAGACACATATATACATACCACCACGCCATATCTCTTTACGGATAGGCAGAAAGGATACAGCGCCAGACTTTTCTATCGCAACACTTATCTGTTGCCTCTTCTATGTAAATGCACCTTGCAATACAGCTCCCACGATTTCACAAAATTTTAACATTTCCGTCTTTCAAAT
Organism: Odontocerum albicorne; assembly: GCA_949825065.1. Taxonomy (NCBI): domain Eukaryota; kingdom Metazoa; phylum Arthropoda; class Insecta; order Trichoptera; family Odontoceridae; genus Odontocerum; species Odontocerum albicorne. The sequence continues at coordinate 9,030,275 of OX463849.1, read as the reverse complement.
ATGATACTCTTGATCAAATCATACTTTCTTTGATATTTCTTTACCACGCCTTCCACTCACATTTACAGTAAATATTAGTTTGGTTAACCTTTCTTCATTCATTCGATTTACGTGTTCAAATCAGATCAGAGTGTTCTTTTTCATCTTACCCAACATATAAGACGTAAGTGCGCATTCATCTCTAATCAATTCATTCAGATTTCTGTCAAACATTATCACCCCATTTGAGGAGGTAATAATAAAAAAGAACATGTCCACCAAATAAGAAATTTGGTAAATCGCAAAAAAACTGTTTGCGTTAAAAATATATAATATTCATTGTAAAAATATCTGAAATCGTTAAAATCCCTTAAGGTGACTTGATTTGTTGTTTAAAATCGAATCATGATAATTAAAATAGTTATTCTAGTTTAAAATATGGACATGATCAATTTCGAGTGAACAATTTAACTTTAATCGTGATGTTTTTTGTTCGATTTCAAAAATTTTTACTAAAAATAATCAAAAAATAATTGGGCAGAGTAATTAATTTTAATTTTAATCAAATAAAATTAGCAAAGTGTTACAAAATGAGAAGAAATATTACTATAAAGCTATAAATATACAATATGTAGATAGATAAAACTGTACAATGACATTACACTGCACGTACGATTTAAAACTGACAGTTGCTGGTGAACTGGTATAAAGTTAGACACAATCGGAAAGCTATGATTGACGATTTTTTTATTGGTTTATGGTAAAGCCTGGACAAGATTCTTTTTGAAAAAAAAACTGGTTTTTTGTTATAGTTTTAAAATGATTTATGTGCTTTTTTCATTAAAATTAAAATGTTAAACGGCTTCGTACCATCGATAAGAAGAAATCTGCTTTATCAACTGATTTTTGTATCCGATGGACATGATCTTTTTTTAATGTTACCTCCTCATTTATACTTCCGAGTGCACGCATTTATACAGCATTTATTCTAATATTTTCAGTCTTGTTCCTTTTCTACACTTCACTATCCTACATCAAAAGTGGCAATGAATTACTGTTGTCGACTATCATATCGGCAGATTTTGTTTCTATCTACCGTTGACCGTGTTTTTTATCGTTACACGCCTTCGATATTTCTCGTAACTTATCCATTATCTGAAAAAATACTACCTTAATAATATAATTATTCCATTTGCTCTTATCTTTTATTTCTCACCAATACGTCACATTTGCTTTTCCTTCCACACTTTTCTATCAAAATGATTTTGGATTTCGCAACATTCATTCAGATCTTTTTCATTTCATATCTCATGTTGCATGTAACAAGACTGGTTCAGCGCCAGCAGCACTTGAAATTGAATATGCTAAATATTTATTTTGATAATCTTTCATCATTCATTCGTTTCACGTATTCAAACCATATCAGACTGTTCTTCTCCATCTTACTCAACACATTAGCCTAACTCATCATGGATATATCAAATTAATATAGTAAAGGTTTGGCATATATCTTAGCTTTGTAAATAACCTACAATGAGAATATTATCATTTTTACAATTATTAAATTCCATAACTTTACAATAATTATTGGCAACGCCTTTAAATATATAAGGATGATAATTAAATGAATGATAAAAAAAATAAGAGTATCGAATACTTTTATTTCAATACATACCTCTATAGGCTAGTTGGTAAGACGCTGATCTTCCACCCGTGGTTTTCGGGGCCGAGTTGAATATATCTGTTTGATTGCCCCATTGTTTTTATTGAAGTGAAACATCTATAGGCGCGGTAGGGTAAATTGGCCTAAACGTCACGAAAATTGAAACGGTGTATTACCTATATTATTATTTATTATTAAATTATTTATAATTATTAAATATTTTATTTATTAGTAAATTATTATCAACTATTTTAATAAAACTAATTATTTATTATTAATAATAAATATTGTAATATTATTTTAATATTATTAAGTGTATCATATTGTAATAAATTATTATTTAAATTTTTATTATTTATTATTAAAAATAAAAAAAAATAAAAAAAATAATATATTATTTTTATATTAATATATCTAATAATTATTAATTTAATTTTCCATAAAATTATTTTATTGAATATAAATTTTAATATTTATTTAATATATAATTATAATAATATACATATGTTTATACGTTATAATATTTATAATTGTATTATAATTTATTATAATATAATTAATTTAAAATATAATAATGTTATAAATAATATAGTTTTAAGAATGTAATAAAAAAAATATAATAATAAATAAATATTTTAATAATAATTTAAAAATAAACAATTAATAATAACAAGTGTATAATATTATTATTAAAGTTATTATTTATTATTTGAATTATTATTATTTATTATAAAAATAAAAAAATTATTAAAAAATTATGTATTATTTTTATATTACAATAATACGAGTATATTTAATAATTATTTTACATAAACTTATTTTGTTGACTATTTATTTTAATATTTATTTAATATATAATTTATATTTAATATATAATTATAATAATATACATATGATATAATATTTATAATTATATTATAATTAATTATAATATAATTAATTAATAATATAATTTAGAAATGTTATTAAGAATATATTATTAAGAATGTTATAAAAATAGTATAACAATAAATAAATAATAAAATAATTAATAATAGCATACACATATTAATTTATTTAATAATAAAACATATAAATTTTATATTATTAAGTATATTATATTATATTATTATTAAAATTATTGTTAATTAATTAATTAAGAGAGATTTCCTTGAATTAAATTCCACATAAACATTTTTTTGTTTTTTTTAAGAGAGATTTCCTTGAATTAAATTCCACATAAACATTTTTTATTTCATTAAGAGAGATTTCGTTGAATTAAATTCCACATAAACATTTTTTATTTAATTAAGGGAGATTTCCTTGAATTAAATTCCAAATAAACATTTTTTATTTAATTAAGAGAGATTTCCTTGAATTAAATTCCACATAAACATTTTTTATTTAATTAAGAGAGATTTTCTTGAATTTAATTCCACATAACCATTTCCTAATCATAAAAAAATTATTATAAAAATCGTTAACAAATAAAAAGCAAAAAAGCAATGCATAAAATCAACTTTTCCTAGGAGCTAAGAAGTTTCACTCTATCGCGGGAGAGTCTCACGCATTTGTTTTTTTCCTAAAGCTACACGCCATTCGATATCCCTCAAAACTCCTCCATTATCTAAAAATGTGCTAACTAAACAGCAAAATTCAACTTGCTTTTAACATTTATTCTTAAATATTGTCAATAAATGTTGTACATATCAACGATAATTTAAATATTTCTTTTGCGATCATGTTACTACAATTATAAACTTTTGTCTGGCTGGTTGGAAAAATATGTTATCTGGTAACACGCCCACCAGATTATTTTACAATAAACTGTTAAACGAAGCAAATAAATAATATTGCCGGCAGAGTAAATACTTTGCAATAAATAAGTCAGGGCAGCATCAAGTAAGTCGTAATTACGATTTTTTTTTTAAAGTATTAACATTTTGTATAACATCCTTGACTGTCCCGCCGCCTCATCTTATCTCGCCGAAAGTGTTCAGCGTCTTTCCGATCATGGACTAGCGCTACACTCAAACATTTATTATTTATTGGTCTTTCCAGTTCGCCGCTTTTCTTTTTTACGTTGTTATTTACTGTCCATGCAGTGAGACTCTGGAATCAGTTACAAACTAATATTGTACTCGCTCCATCGTTGGCATGCTTTAAGAAGCGACTGAAAAAACTATCAATTTTAAGTCAATAATATAAAGTGTTTCATTCCTGGTTATTTTTCCTTTCTTCTCCACCATCCCTTAATTTTGCTTTGATTGATAATATCTCACTTTATATGAAAAATATTGCTTATCTGATGGTCCAATTTTGTGGGCTTTGTATGCTCACGTATGTGTTCATGGATTTCATGGGGATGATAGTCATGTGAATTTTTTTTTGCGACCATGTAACTTGCTTCATTTACTATTGTCTGGTTGGCTGGAAGAGATTGTCGCCTGGTAATAAGCCCGCCTGATTGTTTAAGCAATAAAAGTGTTTAAGAAATAAATTTTTTTTTTTCTCAAAGTATGGAAATGTTTTCAATATAAATGCGTAATTAAATTAAGTGTAAAATGATAATAGTTCGTAAAGATGAAGCTAACACTATCGATTTTTCAATTAACTAAGCACATGAAGTAAATTAATTCCCTATTCTAATTAAACCCTTAACCCTGCAGCAAACACGTCCTAATCTTCAATAATCTGCCCTTCTTCGGATATTAATTAGCTCGGCACGCTATGAGGAACGGTGTCTCTAGCCCAAAGAAACGTCATTCACACTCTACAAACCTGGATATATAGTTCAGTGGCGATAAGAGTAGAACATTGAACGTCAAAAGAGCAAAGTGATAAATAATAATTATATCAACGCAGTAAACACAATATGCTCAAACAGAGATTGTCTATTGGCCTTTTCAGTTCACCGCTCCTCTTTTTTTTTACACAATATGCTCAAACAGAGATTGTCTATTAGCCTTTCCAGTTCACCGCTCCTCTTTTTTTACATCATCCTTTACTATCCATATAGTGAGACTCTGGAATCAGTTACAAACCAATATAAGACTCGCTCCGTCCTTGGCATGCTTTAAGAAGCGACTGAAAAAACTCTTAATTTCTAGTCAGTAAAATAACATATTTTCCTTTCCTCTACACCATTTCTTCCTTTCTTTTTGATTGATGATATCTCACTTTATATGAAAAAAAATGTTCGGGTGATTGAACGTCTTTATGGGGTTCGTGGGCATATGCTCAAGTGTTTATGGATTTCATGGGGATGGATAGTCATTTGAATAATTTATGCGACAACGTAACTTGCTTCATTTATTTTTGTCTGGTTGGTTGGAAGAGATTACCGCCTGGCAATAAGCCCGCCAGATTGTATTTGCAATAAAAATGTTTAATAAATAAATATGACGATTTGCTTTCTGCCATTGGGGTAGCATTTTGTGAGATGATGGAAGTGTTACAAGGGATATCGAACGATGTATAGCAATAGCAAACAAAGTCAACTTTGCTCTAAAATATATAGATTTGAACCGGATATAATCAAAACCTTCTACGACGATAGTTCACAACAGTATTTTAGCACCAACTTCGATGTATGGGAGTAAAATGTTGACGTAGAAAAATACTCAAAGTAGCTGAAGGCTGTAAAAATGCGTGCATTAAGTAATAACATGAGGTGACAATGTATGGCAGAATACAGATTCGATTAATTAAGGATGAAGTGAACTTAAGGCTTATGTGTTAAGTAAGATGAAGAAGAGCATTCTGAGATTGTTTGGGCATGTGGAACGGATAAATGAAGAAAGACTAACAAAACAGATACAGTGAAAATGTTAGTTGAAGGCGTGTGAGAGGAAGGCCAAGGAATGTATGGTTGGATCAAGGGAATGATAATTTAAAAAAAAGAGAGGTAGAAAGTCAGATAAATCGTAGAAGCCTTAAAATAAGTGAAAGAAAATGGCATGGTGTTACGTATAGATCTATGTATGTATTAAAAAAACAAATGTATTTTTTACACCCTGTTTCGTAAAGAAATGTCAACTTAATAAATATAATGAAATCTTTGCAATAAATAATAAATAAATAAATACGAGTAAATATAGGTTTATTGACATTCTATAAAAGCCAACAAAATGACAGTAATCCCTTAGGCGCTGCCCTGGGGGCTTACGAGAGTAAATCCGACCTACCCTTCCGTTATAAGCACAAGCTCCCGTAGCATTATCTGTTGCCTGACTAGTCCACCTTCAGTATTAGCTGGGACGACCAAGGTCTGAGTGAATGTGATGGAATACAAGTAGCCTGAATGAGTGGACTTGTTTTTGCTAAATAATTAGTGTAAGAATTGTTATCTAGTTATAAGTAGTATGTAGGTGTAAATTATTTCTAAGATCTCATATATTAAGATTGAATAAATAAAATAAAATGATATGTAGGAAAATAAGATTAAATAAGTTTATAAATTATAACATATAACTAAGATTAGTTAAGTAATAAATTTGTATATAGGTATAGCCTTGACAAATGTTTGTACAATAATTTACTTGTTTAGTAAAAAAAAAAAGGTTTTTGACAGCAACGTAGTATGTACATAATATATTTAAATAACACTTCAAGAACACATATAAATTGCAGAGAATACATTAAATACAGAAGCTATCAAAATGTATGGGCTAATAATATCCCCTCGGCCAAGATACACACCACCAATATAGGGGCGAGCCCAGCCACGGGGACACCAGATGTTTTTTTAGTCCACACTCTTGCACATGTAGAATAAGAAGAAGAAAGAAAGAAAAACAGAAAATAAATGAATTGCAGAAAAATAAACAAATCCACAAATACCACCTCAGAATAATTAAAACAAACAAATAAAGGTTCCTTGACAGCAACATAATGTGTACATACGAGCGAGTATATCATATATAATAAACTCATCCCGAATATCGCACATACTCGTACATCTCAAAACAAACTGTAGAAAAACTCATTCCACACACATTCCCCCGGCCGAGATACACCCCACTAATGTGGGGCGAGCCCGACCGCAAGGATATCGGGGGCTTTCAGCCCACACCCCCGTATATCTAGATTAAAAAAACAAAATATTTGGCAGAAAACAAAATAAAAAGTAAACCCACATATACTATACCACCTCAGGTTAACTGTCAGCTAGAACGATAAAAAGAAAAGCCTCAAGGAGTCCAAATTTTATAAAAGTAAAATGACAAATGTGAGATTATGTTCACATATAAAAAACCATAACACAACATTGAAATAATTAAGCAGAAATATAAAAATGAACGAGAAGATAGCGCACAATATACACTAGTAGATTAACCGCATCTGAAATTAAACAAATTTTAAGTTGAACATCATTTAACTTTTTTTTAAATATTCATATGTTTTGTTTCTTGTAAAAAACATTTTTTTAATAGCAGTAAGATGCCTTTTTAATGATTAATTTGAATTCTTTATCATATGTTAAATACGATAACAATTAAAACATTGTAATTTGCCTTGAGTCTTGTTTGTACTTTCTTGATGATGGGGTGGAAACCTTGAAACCGGTAGGGTTTTACCGTTACATAAAGAGGAATAAACAGTGTTTGAAAAGACAAATTTAAATGTCTTTAAAACTTCACAATGTTAATGCTTTAACTATAATTAATATAATATAATAAATTATAATATTGCTTTTTTGCCAATAAATATTATTGCCCTATCATTTTCAACATTTCTTTTATTATCAAATACATTATTCGTACACTACAGCTATTGTAGAATGGTTTCAAATTTATTTTGTATTGGCATATTAGCACTTGAAAATGATTGAGTGTGTAATTCATTCTGATGAAACGTGATTATATTGATAAATATCTCTATTGGATAGGCTTTAAAATTTGACAGTTAATAAGGCCACATATTCCAAGTGAGCTTAGAACCAATAGTCTGCCTCACATTGTATATTGCCTTAAACGGCCTACAGAGATGACATAATATTGCTGACAGCATCAAGTGTTTAAAATACGAGTACTTTTCAAATAAGTGTCCTTTCTCTAAGATCTACAGATCAAATCAAAGCTGTAAACGGCATGCATACATAGATACATATCATCATGCCATTTCTCTGTCGGAAAGGCAGAGAGGACAGAGAGTCAGATGTTTAAATAAATAAAATAAATAAATAAATGTTTCTATCTCGATACACATTATTTGCCTCTTCTACATCCATACAACTTTCCATGCAACTTCTACGATTTCTCTGACTTTCTACGTTTCTTTCTTTCAGAATACCATTTACTTGATCCAACCAAACTTTATTTGGTCTTCCTCTTACATCTTTCACTAACATTTGTACTATGTACTCGTATGTATTTTGTTAGTTTTTCTTCATTTATTCGTCCCACATGTCCAAACCATCTCAGCATGCTCTAATGCATCTTACTCAACACATCAGCCTTAAGTTCACATTTATCCCTAATACTTCATTCCGTATTTTGTCATACAGTGTCATTCCATGTATTTGTCTCAATGCACGCATATTTACAGTATTTATTCGACTCCTTTTAGTCTACTTCGAGATCCACATTTCACTCTCATACAACAAAGTCCGCACCAAAATACCTCTGTGGAATATCATCTTAGCATAATTTGATATTGTCGATTTCAAATATAAATGTTTCAGTGCCCCAATGACTTCGTTTCTTATATCTACACGATACCTCTCGAAACTGCTCCATCATTTGAGAAAATATCACCAAAATATTTGAATTCCTTAACTTGCTCTAATTTTTACTTGCTTACCCATATATAGCACGTACTTTTCCATTTACACTTTTCTATCACCATGACTTAGAATTTTACAACCCTTATTCTCAGATCTTTCTTTCTCTTCGCATATCTTATACAGTTAACATATCAAACTCTGCAATTCATGTTTACTATCCGCCAACACTACAATGTCATCTGCGTACACCAATTTACTCGTACATACGTTCCCATTCAACATTGATATGCCACCAATTGACCTCTCTAGTTCCGTCACCAACGAATCTGTATGTAATATATACGAGTATATTGAACAATCAAGGTGACACAACGCCTCCTTGATTGACTCCTTTGGAAATATTAAACCATTCAGTTAAGGTACCATTGACTCTTATACATGCCTTACTTTTGGCGTATAATAACGCAATACCACGTATTAGTTTACATTCAACACCATGTTAATTTAATATTCTCCATAGATTGTCTCTTATTACGCGGTAATACGTTGTTTCTAAGTCCACAAACTCACAATATGCTTTTTTATTTAATGCATACATTTTTCCACAAACATACACAAAGAGTAAACCAGATTCACGCATCCTTTATCCCTTTTAAAAAGCACCCTGGTCTTTTCACTCTTATTTCTCAGACCTTCTTTTTACAATTTTTATCAGAAGTCTTCTGTTTAGTTTACTTACTATTCTCAGCAAACTTATAGTTCTGTAACTTCCTCACTCCATTCTTGCACCCTTAACTTCATATAAATAAAAAATCAATGATATTATCCAGTGTTTCAGTGTGTAATCAAATTCCTAGCATTTATTGAAAACACTATAAGTTATGTTCTCACTTCATCGCAACCTGATACTTTCTCACTTTCTCATATATTTTACATCCGGTTGTACTTCTTTTAGACTGGTCTTATTCAGATTTTTTAAACAGTTGCCATTTTCAGCTAAACCAGACTCACCGTTGTTCCTACTAGTATCACCACTCTCGCATAGTTCTTCAAAATATCCCTTCCATCTCGAACAAGCTCTTCCTTCTTCTGACAAATATTTTCATTATTTGGTTCTACTCGTATCTCCCGTATCGTTTTTCCCTCACATTTTATTTTCTTCATACGGCATCCAGGAGGAGAATATTGACATACTTTGGACATGCCGCTAGAGAGAAGATAACAGTTTTGAAATGCTGGTAGTGACTGGAAGTGTGAAAGGGTGGCGAGCAAGAGGATGGTATCCAGTAAGGTGAATAGCAATTCATAGAGATAACTAGTTATTTATTTAATTCTGTACTCATCATGGCTTAATGCCTAGGAAGATTGGAGACGAGTAGATAACTAATTACTAGATTCATTGAGAAACCACGACACTCAACCATAAACAACACGACCAAAACGTAGAAAAGTTATCTGTGTAAATAAAATGAAGCAGTAATTTAAAATAAATTATAAACACTTTTTTATTTTCAAAACTTTTGTTGCCCCTTTATTATAACTCCAGTATATTTTAAGTTCAACTTACAAGAAGCCTTTTCTTCATAATCCACCTTCAGAACTAAACACCTGAAATTTCAGGATAGCCTCTTGATAGCTGAATTTTTGGGGGTATTTTACTGTTTCTCTCGTATGTTTTAAAGCTCTTTGATGCTTTTATTTTATATTACAAAGGAAATTTCAGAAGGTGTTTTGCCAAACATATGCATAATTTAGTTTCGCTTTGTTTGAAATATGTTGATAAACATGGCGCATATTACTGTGGTTGAAATTACATCTTGTCTTAATTAGTGGTAAGAATTGTATTTAGATATTGTGTGTTGTGAATAATAAATGTTTTTTTGTTATTATAATTTAATTTAGTATATCATAATAAACTTTTTTATAAGTATACAAATTTGAAAACGCAATTAAACTTATACGAGTACAATTTATTATTAAAAGTTAAGACGTTAACACTGTAGAGTTTTAAATACGAATACATTGTAATTTGTGTAGTCAAACGCTGTTTATTTCACTTAATATATAACGGTATAATACTTCCGGTTTTCATCTCATCGTCAGGGAGCACAAACATGACTTGTACAATTTAGATTAAATATTATAATGTTTACGAACATTAGTAAACCGAGGTAAACAAAGATAACAGATAGCCAAACTTTTATGTCAAGTAATATATCTTTTGGTTTCTCAAAATCCACACATTTTCTATTTCTCAACATTTTGACTACTCTACCATTAAAAACTTCATTCAATTGGATATGTTCGAAGATTTCCACGTTTTTTTTTTTCACCTATTCATTTTTTGCCTTGTTGATCGGTTTGTGATGCCCAAACTTTTGAAGGTGGTGGAAGTTTACATTCTCAAGACAATGTTAAAAATGTGGTCAATAATTGGCAGTGTTTTTTGACATCGTTCAGATAATATATGCTCAGATTCTCAAAATCCACACATTTTCTATTTATCAACATTTTCCTTCAAAACGTCGGCGTTTATTTGGTTAATTAAATTTTATTTTATAATATTCTTCGTTTCCCCCTCCACCACTCTCATTAATTCTTTTTACAAATTCAAACCAATTTAAGGTACTTTTATTCATTCTGCTTTTTTAATCCCTCATTTGTTAACATTTTATCCCGAATCATTTCATTCCATATTTTATCATTGATATTCTCAATGTATGATTTTACTAGACTCTTTGAATATTTTTTTCTAGCCTATTATAAACTTAAACTGAAAGCCTTATGACATGGATACTGCCTTTGAAGTGCTTGTCGTGGGAACACCTTTTATCACGGAAAGTGTCTTTAATTGTCAACGCACCTACGTTGTTAGGTTAAAAATAAATCTCCTCAGATGGAAGTTTGACGCAGAGGACCTACCACTATAGACGTGTGACGACATTCCATCAATGATCAATGACGCATTTGATGGTTTGTTCACTGAGACCCGTAAGCTACTCGAAAGTTAACCTGCTAAAGATAAGCTCCAATGCCATCACTTTTGCATATTTCTAGACTGATAGATAATATAAATCTAGAGATTTCGACATGGAATATAATTAATCACAGTCATCAGCGTTGACACTAACTGCTATGAAATATCATCTAAATAGATGTAAATATTACATTTCATTTTAATACTGTTTATAATATTTATTATTCAATAATCTTTTTACTTTTTTGTTATATTTTAAAATAAATTATATTTTTCAAGTCAAATAACGTTTTGCAATAAAAAAATGGCAAAATATTAAATAATAATATTCAACTTAGCCTGGATAATAAAAGGGAGTCAATAAAACGGTTGGATCAAGTGATTTATATTTTTGAAAGAAGTATAAGAAGTAAGAGAAATCGTAGGAGCTGTATGAGAAAGTGTATGATGTGGAAGAGGGGAAATGTGTGTATAGAGAAGGAGGAAACTTCAAACATTCACGATAAGCCGGTTGAAGTTCGCTAAATACACCATTTATATAGTATAATTTTTTTAAATCAACATTTTTCAAAATTGTTTATAGTAGTCTTTTGTATCTTTCAATACAACTCTATTGATTGAAATTAAACTATTCTAAGTGCTCTCAAGCTTTTAGTCAAAACCACTTTAGTATTGCTTCGTAAGAAAGAAACAGCTGTCTTCCTTATGAAATAAATATTATCTTCATATTTAAATGAAGTAGTTGATATTTCCGTCTGAAAAAGCAATGATAGCAACAGTTGAAGAATAGATCATTGTCTTCAATTAACCTTATCAAAAGAAAAATATTTTTTCTTCGAATTTGCATAGCGATACACAAAAGAATCCTGTTGCACTCTCGGTCCAAACAAAAAACATGGTTCACAGGAGGAGAATAAACAAAACAAACAAAAGCTTCCACGTCGGTCCTTTGAGAGGAACAAAGTTGCAGAGAATTCCAGACGACACGTGTTGTTACATATTTTAAACTAATTCTTTAGCTTTATATATTCTGCTCAATGCGAAAAGGAATACAATATTTATGAAGGTAGGATAGGAATATAATAGATCTCGTGTATAAATATTTTTCTTACGACTTTTTATTTCAAAGCATAATGTAACGTAAACACTTGAAAAACAATATTGTAAACTAAAGGTAAGTCACGTCATGTCTCTATTGAGGTTGACAGCGAGAACATATCACTACTTCATTATGTCCTGGAACATACATTTTGATTCTATCACGTCCATACACATTTCCATACATATTCTCCATTTATAACAACTTTTCACTCTCCTTCCTTCAGAATTCGATTAATTTGATGGTGCCACGTTTTTGAAGATATTCTTAACTTTCCTTTATTTTTGTAAATATTTTGTACCGGACAGGTACAAAGACTGTAGATAGGTGGTTGGTCGCCGCGTAGCGCTCAGAGAATCGAGCTAGCGAATTCCGTAGCGAAGATCCAGCAGAAGAAGAAGAGCAGGGAGAGATTCCTCTCAGGCAGTCGATGTAGGGTAGCGGGTCTCGAGTAAAAACACGGTAAAGTCGGTATTACTGAGAATTGTTTAATGAGAACTGATTTCCAAATTGGGGGGCCCTCTATATTAATGGTCAGTCGGCCGTCACAAGCACCCATTGCCCGCGAAAAACGACAACTTTCGGGGTTTGGGTCTTGCTTACGCCGACTGGCCCCCGACCTACTCCGATCGCCCCGCCTGGCAAGTCACTTATTTCCAGTGCGGTCGCGAATGGGATCGGAGTCAAACAAACATACATATTTACATATAATTATAAGCGTTTACATACAAGCATTTAACATATACAAATACAGGAACATTAGATATCATAACATACAAGTTTAATAATACAGATCTACACACAGTGTCCTTTTCATATCACACACACACGGGTGACGGCACACGTCCGATACAATTTTATTACTTAATATTTCGGAGTAGCTTATTCATCTTAATCAATTGTTATTTATTTAAAGCATTGCATCTTGTTTCAATTGGAATTATTTCTTAAGATTACTAATGTATTTTACCACACTCTGTTAAGCTATGAAAGAATGCGAATGTGTAAATGTTGAATTTGTGCTGTGCTTTTCTTTCCGTACGGTTGTCAAGAATGACGCTGGATATGGTGAGGTGCGTGCAGTCTGACTCGAGACGATCCCTTATCGTATAATCAACTGTATATATTGTATAATATATTTTTGAAATAATTTTGACTTGTATACTCGCTTACTTATGTGTTAGTAAGCTTGTCTTATTGTATTGTTATATCTTATTGTATGAGTTTATTGTAATTGTTATTTTTATTTTAAGAATATTTTCCTTGGAAACGAATGAAACGCTAAATTCATGTTTATTTTTTAAATAATGTAAAGTACATTGATAAAAACACATATATTAATATCGAAATTCCTTATTCCGTCTTACATTTTTCCCTGCACATTCTACACAACGTTTTCATTTCTACGCCATTTATCTTATTTTCATAACGTATTTGCTACGTTAAAATGTAGCTTATATACCATTATGGTAGGACCTATATTTCATAAAAATATTCAGTTTTGAAGTACGTTCTAGTTTTCATTTTGTGAAAGGTAGAGAAATATTACAGTATGTATGAAAATTGAACAAGGTAAAAGTTTGTGTGTGGGGGTTGAAAGTTGTGGAGGATTTGATTAAGCTGAAGATTATTGATATTTCAATACAGACTCGATCATATATCAAGTAGAAGAAAGTGAAATTTACATGAAGAAATGAGTTATTTACTAGCAGTATTAGTACCTCGTGAGTACTTACGTCTGAAAACTTGTTTTAATCATGTATAAAAAAAAATTTGAAAATCTCAAACATCTCTGACGAAATAGTTTTTTTACCTTCATATTTTATTCAAAACTAAAAGATAAATAAATATCTTAGAGAAATATATTGAATATCACGCTGTGGTGAAAATATCCAATACGAGTAGATGGGTTTGACATTTATTTTCTCATAAATATATTATCTAGAAACCAAATAATGTATTTTTTAGATGTTACCTTCATTATTTACAATTTTCATACGATTTGACCTTTCACCGTATATTTCCATTTTCGATACATTTATTTGTGTGCAATTTTTTATGCGAAAAAAATTAAAAAATCTCTTCTTTTGTCGTATTACAAACTGAATATTATAATCATAGAATATGAAAAGTCACTTCTTTTGTCGTATCACTTGCTGAATATTATAAGCATAGAATATGAAAATACTTATTTTGTCGTATCACATGCCGAATATTATAAGCATAGAATATGAAAGTCACTTCTTTTGTCGTATCACATGCTGAATATTATAAGCATAGAATATAAAAAGACTCATTTTGTTGTATCACATGCTGAATATTATAAGCATAGAATATGAAAGTCACTTAGTTTGTCGTATCACATGCTGAATGTTATACCCGTAGAACATGAAAAGTCATTTCTTTTGTCGTATCACATGCTTAATATTATAAAAGCGTAGAATATGTTAAGTCACTTCTTTTGTCGTATCACATGCATAGGATATAAAAATTGCTTCGTTGGTCACGTTACATGCATTCAGCATGTAAACATAGAATATTATAAGAGGCTTCCATAGCCGGGCTACATGCTAAATGTTGTAAGAATAGAATATTAAAAGTTCCTTCCTTAGTCACTTTACATGCTGAAAGTTGTCAGCGTAGAAAACAAACAAACGTTATCCTCAAATGTGTTATATTGAAACATTCATGTTTGTGAATACAAAAATCCAAGTTTCAAGAAAAGTATAACCATTAAACTGAATAACAAATTACTATTTTACAATCAAAAAGAAGAATCTATATTCTTTTACACACACAAGCAAACAACAGTCCTAGGCTCAGAAAGTCTAAGTCCATATCCATTTAAATCACTTTTGAGTAAATTTTAATAAACCTAATACAAGCGCCCTTTTAAAAAACCTCTTGATTTTCTTAACAGGGCCCATTCGACTTATCACCCTGCGTCATTATTTTATACAAAGGATAATGACCTACGTGACCTAGTTGGTGTAACACCGGTTTTCCACCCGAGGGTTTTAAATTCGATTCCCGATGGTACCAAAAAAAAAGGTTCATTTTGGTTAAAGAGTTCGTCTGGTAACAATACTTGTGACCCATCTTCAAGCATTTCCAGCATACTTGCCTACTCCAGTGGTCTTAATTCCGAAGGCTCGATTACCAAGGCCGAATACAATGTTGTCTTCCGGGTACGCTATGAAATATATCCGCATTATCAATTTTGAAATGTCGACGAGTATCAAATTAATGAATTCATTAATTCGATAGATATGTTTAATACGAGTACATTGTTATTGCTGATATTGTCTGATGGAGTAAACTTTTGTATTCGTAATTGATATTCTTGCTTTACTATCTTTTTTTTAGACTTCATTCCATTTAATTACATTAATTTAAAAATACAGTTATTTTTTTTATCCACTGCACGGATTTTTCCTATTACACAAAGAGGGTCTGCTTCTAGAGTTAGCTTATTCGTTAGGAAGAATATCAGCCAGGATTCTTCTCATACTGCTAGGCGGTACCGAGAATATATCAACAGTGTCACTCAGTTGGTTCAATATCTCTATACCACGCGTGACTAATTATTTAGCCATGATATTCATCCTGTAAGTTGGTATATAAAACCGAGGGGGATTCCTTGCACGGCTATATTTATTAGATACATATAAACTTAGTGCTTCTAGAATCGTGGGACAGTTAAAGCAACCTTAAGTAGGAATATCGCAATGGATTCTTGCCTTCTTGTTTTGAGGCTTCTATAGTTACACAACGTGAGAAGTTCGACATGGTGAGCATATTTTGGGTAATCCCCCTTTGTTCTGTACCATAGATATCTGAGGATTTTTTTTGTACTTGTTATATATTGTTTTTATATATCTTAACAATAATTAGGAAATAGCATAATATAAGTCAGTCAATTATAATTTTCGCTATGAATATATTTTTCTTCTTATTCTTAATGCAAATTTATAATTTATATAGTTTTGAACAAGCCTTTTTCGAATATCCGAGATGAGAATATAACTAACCATCATAGAAAAATCTCCCAGAAATAGTCTGAATCTTTCATATACAACAGACGTGCAGTACAGAGGATATCGTCGATGAAGCAGGGAGATAAATTGACACTGGCGTGACCATGTGGTTAGAATGGCCAGAAACAGAATCTCATCTTATACCAGGAAGGTCATCCAAAAAGTAAAGAGGCAGTTGGTGCTTCCAAAGAATGATTTTTACATTATCCAATCCAAAATCTACATCAAGAAGAGAAAACAGTTTTAACGGGAAAGCCGAACCATATAGTACAATCACCATTTTATGAATAAAGATCACTTCATTATGGAAGGTTTATGCCGAAATGGTCTTATTTTAAAATTACAACTTCATCCATTTTTCTTAGGTACTAAAACACTCGTGCTCTGCTTTCGTATTCTTACGAATACTTAAATCCCAAGGTATCACATATGATAACATACATGCACATAAATCTCAAGGTATCACATATGATAACATACATGCACATAAATCCCAAGGTATCACATATGATAACATACATGCACATAAATCCCAAGGTATCACATATGATAACATACATGCACATAAATCCCAAGGTATCACATATGATAACATGCATGCACATAAATCCCAAGGTATCACATATGATAACATATTTGCACATAAATCCAACTGTATCATAATCTCAACAACACCATTAATATTATGTCCAATAACTCTTCATACCACGCTCTATATTCTCATTAGTCATTTGCTTACATGGTTAAAGAGATCGCCAAAATCTCGTCGCTCTACTTTTATTTTAAACTAACATGCCTATGTAAATGGTAGTTTTTAAAAAGATCATAAAGTGTTCTGGAAAACATAATTTTTTCCCTCCTTTCATTTTGCTAAATTCAAACCGTATTTAGTTAGAAACAGCTCATTTAAAATTATCTTAAATATTCCTACAGAGTTTAAAAACACGCCGTTTTATTCAAGGCTTTAAGCGACCGGTTCAACGGTTACGGTCGGAGAAGTAAGTTTCTCATTAAACTTAACCCTTGAAATATTTAACATTACCTTTTCAAAGTTTTAACTTGTGTACGCGAAATAAAATCTTGCATAAAGCCTTTCAAACTATCTGAAGCATTCGTCTCATTAAAACAACCCGCATGTTTTTCGTTTTTCATTTACACGATTTTTTAAATATTTCTGAGGAAAAAATTTCGACTATTTTTCGTTTTGTCTAACTGAGAACGTAATTAATGTGACGCATCTCTTTCTCGAAAAGTGCAATTTAACATGTATAAAAATTACAGGGCTTGATAAGTCAATTGTATAGACAACACGAGAATAGATATGAGAATGAAAAATGCGAAATTTACAAAAAGTCATTCTAATAAAGGGTCTTTCAAATTGAACGGTTTTTTTAATTTTTAGATAAAACACAGGTGGCGTCGCAAACTTGCCTGGGTCTTGTGCTATTTGAGAAGTGTAATGTATGACATTTATAAAAATGGGGTCGTATACAATTCAACAACGCGTTCAAATTGTTGAATTATTTTATGTATTGTAATCTCGGTGATGTTAAAATGATGTTAACGAAACGGTGATGTTATTTGGCAACCAAGATCATATGATCTGACACCGTTGGACTATTTTCTCTGCGGTTGCGTGAAAAACCAGGTCTATTAGAATGACTCTCAATCAATTCCTGAGCTGATTGAAGGACGAAATTATTCGCGTTATTCGTGAGTTAGAACCGCAATTATGCCAAAATATCATCAAATTTTTTGATAAAAGAGTGGAAACCTGTGGATCTGTGAGAGGTAGACATTTGGCGGTTATTTATTTTTGTGTTTAAATGGCATACATTACATGTTACTTCAATAATAAAATCTGTCATTTAAGTAGCATTTTCTTAGATGAGAGAAGACTGTCAAGATGTATCGAAAGACATGCAACAATAGGAACTAAAGTTAATAAGGCACTAAAACATGTAAAATTTAAATAATTCTGCTAAAAGATAGTTCACAATAGTATTCTAATACCAACTTTGATGAATGAAAGGAAACGTGGACATGAAAAAAACTTAAAGGAACCAAATAAATACTTTACAAATGTGTGCACTGAGAAAATATTTTGGGTGACAATATAACAGAGTACGGAATGAAGTGGACCTGTGTCAGCCCCATAATGACATACAGCATAGAGTCCAGAGTCGACACTGTCAGAACCAAAAATCTCCTTCGAACCAGCGAAATAAACGTACGCAGGAGTATCGGTGGCAAAACCCTTCATGATAGAGTACGTAACACAGAAATCCGAAGGACGTGCGAAGTTGAAGATATTGTCAGATGGGAACGACAGATAAGAAGGTTCTGGAACGAACACGTATCCAGAATAGCGGAACCAAGAGCCGTAAGAATGGCCAGGGACAGTATTCTCTAAGCAAGCAGACCTCCTGGACGACCTCCCAAAAGATGGAAAGACAGCTGGCAGTCGACGTCGCAAGAGGCAAACAATGATACAGGACCATAAAAGGCCTAAAATAAGATGGAGAAGAAGAAGAAGGAAGTGATCAGAGATGAACGTAAACTAAAGAATACTTTATTAAGTAAGATGAATAAGAGGACTTTAAGTAAGTAAGGATATGTTAAAAGAATGATTAAAGAAATACAAAACAAATATACAGTTAAGTTAAAGGCGTGCTAGAAGAAGGCCAAGGAAAGTATGGTTGTTAAGGAGATGTGTCCTCGAGGAAGAGATGATGATGATTTGTTGATAAATAAAACACGTTTTCGATCGCAATGCGGAAAGAGGAATTTTATTGGTAACGTAGGTGTTTATACTATTCCCGCGTGTGTGCGGGAATGCGAGTAAGATATCTCGCCGTCTCGTTTCTACATCCGCAAAACGATTAATGTCGTATGTAGGTGATAATTTATTTACGGAACTGGCGAGACAGATGTGGTGCGTTCTCGCTCCAGCATGGAATGCGCTCCGCTTCCGGCAATGAGTTGAATGACCGGCGCGTGGACTTGGTACTTGTTTGTTTTTGTATTGCTAAGGAATGCAAAGGTCATTTCATCGGTCATTGACCGCGCATATGGACGCCCACAGTTAAATCAAGTATACGATACGAGTATTTTGAATAAAAAAAATGTAAAAAGTCACGAGTTGTATTAAGTGTATTAATGTAGAAGAAGCGAAAGACGTATGTCGTGATTAGTTTTTTTTTCCTCTCTGTCTACCCCGACAGCGAAACAACGTTATGGTATGTATGTATAAAAAATATTGAATAATATTATATGGATTCACTAAACGCCGTTCTCTCGCGTCATATTTATGTGTCAGGCATTACAATTTAACGATAATTATTATAGATCTCGTTCATAGTGTCGTAAAACGAAATAGTGACTTAAGATCTCAAGTCAAAAATATTGAATAATATTATATGGATTCACTAAACGCCGTTCTCTTGCGTCATATTTATGTGTCAGGCATTACAATTTAACGATAATTACTATAGATCTCGTTCATAGTGTCGTAAAACGAAATAGTGACTTAAGATCTCAAGTCAAAAATATTGAATAATATTATATGGATTCACTAAACGCCGTTCTCTTGCGTCATATTTATGTGTCAGGCATTACAATTTAACGATAATTATTATAGATCTCGTTCATAGTGTCGTAAAACGAAATAGTGACTTAAGATCTCAAGTCAAAAATATTGAATAATATTATATGGATTCACTAAACGCCGTTCTCTCGCATCATATTTATGTGTCAGGCATTACAATTTAACGATAATTATTATAGATCTCGTTCATAGTGTCGTAAAACGAAATAGTGACTTAAGATATCAAGTCAAAAATATTGAATAATATTATATAGATTTACTAAACGCCGTTCTCTCGCGTCATATTTATGTGTCAGGCATTACAATTTAACGATAATTATTATAGATCTCGTTCATAGTGTCATAAAACGAAATAGTGACTTAAGTTCTCAAGTCAAAAATAATAACATAAGTATTATTTATAGTTAAGGCATTAACATTGTGGAGGTTTAAATACATTGTTTGGTAATTTGTTTTTATCAAACACCGTTTATTTCCACTTTTTATAACGGTATAACCGTACCGGTTTCAAGGCATTCACCTCATCATCAAGGGAGCATAAACAAGTATTGTTTGTACTCGCTTGATGGTGAGGTGAAAGCCTTGAAACTGGTAGGGTTATACCGTTATAAAAAGTGGAATTAACAGTGTTTGATAAAAACAAATTACAAATAATGTATATTAAGTGGCTGATTTTGTACTGAAAAACTTTCAGTCAAGATTTTAAGTAATTTTCCAGGTCCACGTTTCACTCCCATACAAGAAAGTTGTCACCAAAATACTGATGTGAACTATCATCGTAGCACATTTTGATACTATCCGGTTCAAATATATATGTACCCAATTGACTTTAGTTCCTATCGTTACACGCCGTTTGACATCCTTAAAAATTTCTGAGAATTGTTAGGACTATATTTGTTAAATTGCATACTTCACGTCCTCGAAATTTTTAATTCGCGACATGTCATAATTTATGAAACTTGTGGTGTCGAGACCATGTGCTTGCCTTGAAAACAGGGGAGCAGAATGAAGAGATCTTCCCTCGGCCTTAATTGGATACATTGCAACAATAAAACAATAGGACAAAAGTTCAACCGAAGCAAATCAAGACCTTAATAACAAAAACAACACTTCTAACTCGATCGTTCTGTTAAACCAACAAGATTTCTCCTAGCAACGCAGTTCAAATTTACAAACAACAACTTCCTACATCGTGTTTACAATCAACCGCGAGGGACGAGGCTGACCAAAGCTCCATTTTAACAACAAACGACTATAGACCAAAATGTAATTCAATCTCTATAAACAATTATATCGTTTATAGATCCATTACAGAAGAAACTATTCAATGCATGATTCGGCCATTGAACCAAGATCGAAACCAAAAATAACTTGCTCCAACGGAATCTTTTTAAGTAAAAGAGGAATCTAACTTAAGCGAAACTTCCACTTCTTTGTAATATTAAACCGTTGAAATTCTACATATTTCGACAAACCGAGCACCAAGAAATGATTAATCCTTGCTGGAAAAAAAAAGAAAGACTGGGCCAACTGAACAGCGAACTATTTCACGAAAGAATTCAATAATCTGAGAAAATACTAACCAAATAACATACTTCAATTTTTCACGTCTTGTTTGTGCTCTCCTGATGATGAGATGAAAACCTTGAAACCGATAGGGTTATACCGTTATATGTTTGATGAAAACAAATTACAAATAATATCAGTGGTTTATTTTGTACTGAAAAACCATCAGTCAAGATTTTAAGGCGCAGAATAGCTAAATGTAAATTGCAAAATAAGCTATATTTGGTCTAAAAACTTAGGCCATAAAAGTATAAAACATCAAGCTATTTCCCTGCTGAGGTAGGTATTTCCTATCATAATACACATCGATCGCCTTTTCTACGTCCATTCAACTTCTCATACGATTTTATGAATATTTACATTTGCTTGTTTGACAATAGCATTCACTATCTAACTTTCATTACTTTTCCTCTCGTTGAAAGAGTAATGAAACTTAGACATTCACTATCTAACTTTCATTACACCTTACGTTGAAATTTGCACTGCATATTTATTTTTTTAGTCTGTCTTTATTCATTTGATTTACGCATTCAAAGTATCTCAAAGTGCTCGTGATATTGGCGTTTTAATCTTTGGTATTGTTTATATATTATCTGTTATGTGTGTACTTCTCTTGAATGTATTTTTTTTTTGTCATCTATTTATTTTCTGTTTTTTTTTATCTTCTTGTTCTACGTGTTCAAGGGTATGGGCGGAAAAACATATGGTGTCCCCGTGACTGGGTTCGCCCTATATTGGTGGGGTGTATCTTGGCCGAGGGGATGTTATTAGATGAGCCCAGACCTTTTGATAGCTTCTGTATTTAATGTACGAGTATTATCTGCAATTTATGTGTTTTAGTAGTGTTATTTAAATATATTTTGTACATACCATGTTGCCGTCAATAAACCTATATTTATTTATTTATTTATTTATTTATTACTTGTTGATTATTTTCTGTAAATATTTTTACATATACAAAGAGGAGAGAGCGCCAGAATTTCATATGGCGACAAATATCTATCGCCACTTCTACATCCATGCACCTTTTAATACAGCGCCTATGATTTCTCTAATGTTTTACATTTGCTTTATTTAAAAAACTTTATTTGGTCCAATAATTATTTCCTTGGTCTTTCCCTATTACGCCATCAACTCACATTTGAACTATATATTTATTTTGTTAGTCGTTTTTCATTAATTTGTCTTTCGTGCCCAAACCATCTCAGAGTACTTTTCTCCACCTTATTCAACACATCAGCCTTATGTTCACATTCACCCGTATCATTCCCTAATCTGTCATACATAATATAACTGTTTCATTCCTGTTTTTTTCATTCCTCTCCACCATCCCTTCCTTTTCATTTGATTGATGATATTTCATTTTACATGAAAAGGCATGTTCGGGTGATTGTCCTTTTTTGTGGGGTTTGTTGGCGTATGCTCACGTGTCTGTTCATGAATTTCGTGAGGGTGGTTATACATTAAATGTTATTGCTACCATGTAACTTGATTCATTTACTTTTGTCTGGTTGGCTGGAAGAAATTGCCGTCTGGTTATAAATCCACCAGATTGAATTGGCAACTTTTTTTCTATCGTTACACGGCTTTCGAAAGTCCGCGGAACTCTTTTATTATTTAAGAAAATACTACCCAAATAGCAGAATTATAATACTTCATAAATAATAGTAGGCGTCCTGCTGAAAAAATAAAACACATAAATAATGTAAAAAAAGATTAAACCAATGAAAGCATAAAAAACAGAGTTTGAGTACATAATTTTCTAGGGGTTTTATATATCTCAAATAATTTACGTCAATTATCTCGCTAATCCTGAGGCCTCCCAGGTACCTTTCCCTAAGAACCTATTCAAGTGATGCGCCACTGAAAGTTCTGCAGGCGCAGAAATGAACAAATTGTCCTCATAATGAGTACTCTGGATGCACTTTGTTTCTGCGACGCGTTAAGTAGCTTTTATGCTTTTATATTTAGAGTGAATGAAATTTGGTTTGCCAGTGATGGTGCTTGTAGTGCTTGTTAAAATTATATTTTAAATATCGGGAATATTAAAAAAAAAAAGAGTTGGTAAATCATGTTCTCTTCTTTATTTACATAGAAGAAAATTTACAGAATATACCAGACAAAATGTACAGAAAATTAATCAATAAATACACTCAAATGCAAATAATTTAAAAATTAAGATAATGTGGGCATATATGCATGTTATGTCACACTATAAGTTAATGTGAGCATACATGTCGATTGAATACAGAAAGAATAATAAAATAAACATGAAGTCAAAATGTGAGTGAAAGGCATGTCAGAGGAAGAAAATGCAAGAAAAATTTTTAAAAAAGCAACGTAATTCCTTATACTTAGCTTGACAAAGACTGCATAAAATTGTAACTGTCTCTTGTCATTTTGAAATACTTTGCATTAGAGCCTTTTAAGGCTGTGTTCATGATGGCACAAAGACAAAAAAAAATCGGACAACCGCATTCACTACAACTTTGTCGACATTATTTGCCAAGCTCAGAGAAAACTGAATATAATGTTTTTTTGATGTACCAGCATAGCCATCTTTAGAGTGTTGATTAAATAAATAAGGGAATATTTTTATAAACCCTCAGAGTCCTCTTTGTATGAGTTATGCACCACGTGAGTAAAAATATTATTTGTAAGCTGTATACGAATTCCTTCCAATAGTTACTGTTTTAGTACCAAGACAAATTAAAGTTTATTTCAAAGAAGTAAAGTGTTAAAACATTTATGATGTGAATATATTACACCAGTGAACAGATTTGTTAATTGGAAAATAAATTAGTTGTATTGCAAAAGCTGAAGACAGGAGCATCAACAAGGTTCTGCTAAAAAGAAAATAATAAATGCCAAAAATCTTACTGAAGAAATCCATAACAGTGGTAAAAAGGTACTTGTACATCAAGTTTGAGAAGATATAAAATATGTGGGATCACTAAATGAATTGAGTTCTGAAAGAAGAAAAAGTAATTAGCCTTTTTAATATAACCATATGCGTGGGGAGGCGTATGAATATGGCAGAAGCGAAGAATGTGTGTCAGGATATAATGAAATAGATATTTATTATTTTTGCCTATCCTAATAGGGATATTAAGTGGATTAACGATACGGAATCGTCTCGAGTCAACTTGCCTACACCTCATCATACCTAGCGTGATTCTTGACATTCATATGAAAAGAACAGTACAGTACAAATGTTATGATTTATAAATTCTAACTACTTTATTTTATAGCTCAACCGATTGTTATAAAATATGAAATAATTCAAATTGAAAGGAGAGGTAGTGCTTAAGATATAAAACAGTTCATTGAGATGGTTCGGTTATGCAGAAATAATGAAAAATAAAACAAACGACAAGTTTGAGAAGAGTATTCAAATTCTGAAAGAGTGAATCGTGTTTTTTTTTTATAATACAAGAGTTTGCATAGCGACATTTATAAACTTGGCAAAAACGAAAAATATATGCCAGTACACAATTAAGTGGAGATTGGTTCTTTCTGACTACTCCAATATGGACATGGCGAGATGATAATGTTCTACCCTTTTTTTTTCACTTTTGTTTTAGAAAATTATTTTTAAAGTTTTTACTTATAATTTCTTTAAAATAAACAGAGTTACAAATAAAATATTTAGACACGAGAACAATATTTGTATCATTGTGATATTGGAAAAGTGATAATGACGATCTTTGATTTTAAATTAATTAAGGGAATTAATGATTATCGATGAGTTGAAAAAGAATAAATATCAATAACAAATTCAATGCTCTTTGATACACTTCATGTTTTTCATGTGCAGTGTCTGGTCCCCCTGGTGTTAGCGATCACTCTTGAATAAATATCTCAGGTGGCACGAACACCTCGTCAACAATTTGAATACTTGTACATTCGTTGCGTAACCAAGAAAGGGCTTCTATCGATTTCGCGTTCTTAATTTTACTGATCAATATTAATTTTAGGAAGTGATATTTTCTCCTCACAATATCTATATAGCCCAGATAGGCAATCTTTTACTATTATATAGAAATAAAAAGATCTTGTAATTTATTTTTATCAAATACTGTTAATTCCACTTTTTTTTTGTGACGGTATAACCCTACCGGTTTCAAGGCTTTCACCTCATCTTCAGGGGAGCACAAACAAGACTAAATGCTGTTCGAACTGGTACCGATATACATGCTTCAACGGTTGGGGGCTGAGGGGTGAGGGAGGCATGGGACGATTTCAGCCAAGAGCGGAGAGATTTTTGGGATATAACTGTTCAACAGATGTTCGGACCGATGTACTGACTTAGAAATTTCTAAACTCCCCCAATCGTTGAAGCGTGTATATCGGTACCAGTTCGAACAACATTTGGTCTTGTTTGTGCTCCCATGAAGATGAGGCGAAAGCCTTGAAACCGGTAGGGTTATACCGTCACAAAAAAAGTGGAATAAACAGTGTTTGATAAAAATAAATTACAATGTCTTTAAACTATAAACAACATATTAAAAAGATCTATGTTGATAAAGCAGTTTTTTTAAATATAAGAAAACGAATGTCGGCGGAGGGTTATAAAGTTGGTGTTTTTACCAGATTATAGTGTAGTAAGGGTGCGTATTTTCAAAAGCTTTTAATGTCCCTTTCTGACCTAAGAATAGGTCATGAACCATAAGAACAGCAAGCTCATTTTACATGCTTAACTAACATTTTACCACCGTTCCTTATCGTAAACGCAGTCCATAAAGAGGCCAGAATAACTATTCATAAAACTGAAAATAAAAAGTGAAGCCTTTACGCAAGGGCGCATGTATTTTTAAGTCGATATCTTTAATTAAATAACTCGCAAGACTTCTTTAGTAGGAACAGGCCATCACGCTATGTCCCTTTGGAAGTAAGTCAAGAAAACATATTCATATACCCTTTTTAATACGCATACAGCTTACACATATGCTTTTACGTCACGCAACTCATATGTTATTATATAAATCGCAAACTCTTTCACTGATTTTTATTTAATGTACAACACAATTATTTATCCCATCGTGAATAAAGAGTATTTTCGGTGCTGTATTCATGAATTGTATCTAAGAGCATCATTATTCGCACACGTAATGTCCTTGTTGAATAAATTTTCTGATCGAGGTCTTTTACATTTCGTTAGAAAATTGAGGATTAAACTTCTTAATAAACGTATAACTTAGAAAAAGGTAAGCATGAATAATATTATTCCTGCTATCAGTTTACTTCAAAAAGATATTATATTTATTTTTGTTACTTGATATTCATACAGATATACCATCACGCCATCTCCCTATGTATGTAGTATGATGATTTTCAACCAATATCTACTATTACCTTTTCTATTGCATGTTTAGCGGAATGCTTGACTGATACGTCGTGATGATTATGATTTGTTTTGTATTTAAAATAAAATACGTCGATTCAGGAATGCGAGAAGTGAGAGTGAATAATCGATAAATAGTAAACAGCGATGAATGGTCAAGTGAATAATAATAAGTAGGTATTTATAGATGTGCGTGAATGCGCCCGCGATATATACTTTATCTCACTCCTGCGCGTGCCGAGGTATTTGCAGACGTTGCTAATAATATAGTGGGTAGAATATTTATTGCCGAAACGGTGAGACAACGCGATGCGTTCTCTTTCTACCGTGGAATGCAACGTAAATATTATTTGCGTGTAAACAATATTGACGTTCTGGTATGTGACCTTTGTACATATCCAAAGGTTGATTCATCGGTCGTTGACCGTGCATGTTGACAATATTTAGGGACGACGGTATTCCCTACACATGTTATAAACCAATTCATTGCTTATTATAAACCAATTGATTGCATGTTTTTAAATCTGACAAGTTTACGCCTCTAATTTCACTGTTTTTTCACTAACACATGAATATACCATGAGAAAATATGATCACATCACTTCATACCAGAAGGAGCTGAACTGGTTGAACGTGAGAAATAAACGCAAAATTCACATAATGTCTGCATTGTATACTATCCATTACTGTTCCCCCACCGCCTCTTATCTAGTCGAAAATATTCAACGTATTTCTGAGCACGGACAGAGATGTCCGTGAAATACTCTTTTTCACATATTAAATAAATGAGAAGTGTTTCAGAAATAATCTGGAAAGACTATTCAAAATAAATTAATGTAATATTTAAAAAAATACTAGTTTCCAACAATATCTGGGTTCCAACGAGATTCGAACCCATAATCCCCAGATTGGAAGGCTGGTGTCATACCAACTAGACCATGGAGATCATAAGGAAGACGACGATTAATTCTGATTTCATAAAGATTTTCTATGTTTGTGTAGAAAGTATTTTTTAAATTTTATTTTAAAAATATACAATAATAAAAATTTCATTTGGTACCCAAATTGATGCTTTATTTATATTTTTTTCATAGCTATCAAAACTTGATCCCTTACGACCCCTCATCTAACCTCTTGAATGCCCTCTAAGGGTCATATGCCACTGAGCTGTGTAGTTAAATCTTTGGATGACTGCTATTTACAATTTATGATCATCGTTTGTTTAATATTTACAATTTATAATCATCATTTGTTTAATATTTACAATTTATGATCATCATTTGTTTGATATTTGCAAGTCTAGAATTATTAAATAAGATACAATCGATTGTACTTTCATCGGAGTGTATTATTTGTTCTTTTTATTATTTATTTAATTTTTTATTTAACAGTTTTATTGCAAATACAATCTGGCGGGCTTTTTGCCAGGCGGCAATCTCTTCCAACCGACCAGACAAAAGTAAATAATGCAAGTTACGTGGTCGCATAAATCATTAAAATAACTATCCATCTCCACGAAATCCATAAATACATACCTGAGCATTATGCCCACGAACCCCACAAAGATGCACAATCACCCGAATATAATTTTTCATATAAAGTGAGATATCATCAATCAAAATGAAAGGAAGGGATGGTGGAGAAGAAAGGAACAGAAAGGTCAGGAATGAAACACGTTATTTTACTGACTAGAAATTACGAACCTTTTCAGTCGCTTCTTAAAGCATGCCGAGGACGACGTAAAAAAAGCAGCGGTGAACTGGAAAGGCCAATAGACAATCTTTGTTTGAGCGAAGCGCTAATCCATGATTGGAAATACGCTGAAAATTTTCGGCGAGATAAGAGGGTGCGGCGGGACAGTTAAGGGTATCAATTAAGTTCTTTATGAAATCTGTGACAATTTTTTTAATTGCTAATATGATCTGTTTGCTGAAATAACTGGAATCCTAAACTATAACAAAGCATGATTAAGTGTATACCATAAAGTATAATATAATATTGCACTGCATCATGCATTGTACTTTAAGATTCATGTTTTCATAAAAAAAAAAACAGATCTAATTAAGAATTAAAATACAGGTGGCCCTCGACTTACGCACATAATTGGTTCCTGGAAATGTTACTGTAACTATTTTATTTTAGCCTACGAGTCACCAATGTTTTTTATTGCGTTCCATATATTATAGTTCTTCCAATAAAGTGGGAGCGACTACATGGAAACGAACAATTTTTGCACTATCGAGAAAAATCTTTAAAAAATTGTATTTAAAAAATGTGCGAAATAGCGAATTGTGCGAATGTAGAATGTGCGAAAGTCGAGGGCCGCCTGTAATGCAATGTAAATATACAATAAATTTACTCACTATTCAAATCATATTGGTTCATTGGTGGTGTGGCGGTCGTCCACTCGAATACTGTGGGTATTCATACATACGGTCAATGACCGATGAGATGACCTTCGCATCCCTCGACGAAATCTAAATAAACAGTCCAAAGTTCACACGCCGGTCATTCAAGTCCGAAGGTCACACGCCGGTCATTCAACCCATATCCGAGCGGACCGCATTACATGTCGGAGCGAGAACGCACCACGGCTATCTCGCTAGTTCCGTATTTGAATGATACCTACATACAACAATTAATCGTTTTGCATTCACAGAAACGAGACGTAGGCATATCGCGAGCGCATTCTCGCGCGCATTCTAAAAAGATATGAATACCTACATACTAATAAACTTGGGCAGACTCTCTTTCCGCATTGCGATCTAACGTGTTTTATTATTTATCAACAAATCATCCTCATCATCTCTTCCAATAAGAACCATTCTGCTAAAGTGGTATTAAATTCATTTGAAATAATATAATAATAAATGGGAAAATTCCTCGACTTAATAATATAACCTACTCATAACGTGATCAAATGTGATGGACTCTTGTGAATGGCAAAATCATTCAAGAAGGGTTGACCAGCTAAGAAGCACATTTTTCCTCGATTTTCTCTTTTTCTGAATCATAACAATTCATGAGTAAACCATAAAACTTCTCATCTCAAACCCTTCTTTTATATTTTCATTTCTTTCCTCCCTCCCTTCTTTGTTAATAAATATTTCCTAGAGTAAAATATCGTTTAGAACACTTGAAGAATTCCAAGAACTTTTTACGATTTTTTTTAATTACGCTATCAAAGGACAAGAAAAAAATCCTTATTTTTTTTAGTAAATCTAAAGAAATGATCCTTTCTTTAGAAATGCGTATTGGTAGTATTAGCTAAAATTATAAAATTCTACGTTTTCTACGTAAATAAGAAAAAGTAAGTTTATGAAAAAAAATCTAGAAATATTTTGACTTATCTATCATTCAATTGGTTGAATGCGATAAACCGTCAAAATGCTTACATATTGTCACTTCTTTAAAACATCCTTGATAATCCCGCCACCCCTCTTATCTCGTTGAAAATGTTCAAAGATCTTCCAATCATGGCCTCGTGTTACACTCCAGCAGACATTGCCTATTAACTTTTCCTGTTCATCGTTTACTATACATGTTGTTTGACTCTAGAAATTGCTAATACATATATGACTCGAACCATAGAACGTGTGGCAAAAAAAGTAATGAAAAATGTAATATCTCCCCTTCAGTGACAAAGCGTATTTTCATAGTTTTAAATCTGCTTTTCTCCTCTCCTGGTCATCAATCGACGACCTCCGTGGTTTAGTTAGCAAGACGCTTATTTCCCAGCCCGGAAGTTGCAAGTTCGCAGAACTTAGATAAAAAAAAATCATTCTGTTTTTCACTTAATGCCTCTTTAACATATTCCTGGTTGGTTGAAAGATATTACCAAATACCAATAAGCCCGCTAACTTGTATTGTATACAATAAAATACAATAATTGATGTAGTTAAATATGTATTTGCTTATTTTATTGGTATTTTATTATTTTGAAATAAAGTATTTTTTTCCTGAAGATCAACAGTTCAATTCACTGGATCTACAGATCCAACAGATCGAGGCCCGTCAAGACTAAGAGTACTGCTGCTGAACATGTTTTTTAAACATTTGTGATCAACATTCTTTTGGCGACTGAATCTCAACTTCTGTCGTCCCAATACCTGACTACATAGCACACAATATCCAAAAATAAAGCAATATTTTAAAGTCTACACATTCAGAATGGTAGGTTTCATATGGGTTTCAAATAGTAAGTTACAGTAAAAAACGCCTTCCTCGCACTCGGCAGAGACGATTTAATGTGGAAAATTATTCTTAAACCAGGGTTGATTCTTATTTCGAGATCGATTGTTTTCCACAAGTCACAAACATAAATTACTGAAAAAAAAATTTTTTATAGCGTGAAAGTGACCTCTTCAATAGTACGTCACAGGTTTTTACAGGGTGGAATTGAGACTATTTATTCATCCCAATTTGTCAACTCGAGCCAAGTAAATGATCTCATTCTGATCTGGGCCTTGATTGACAGGCCCTCAATCAAGACCCAGATATTGGCTATGGTCAGAATAAGACCGTCATCTGCATAAGTTTAGATCACACAACCTGGAGACTAAACAGTTCCTGTACAAAGTTCCAAATACGCCAACTTGTGGGTCAACAATGTTGAACTTGCAATTTTAAAACTCAGACTCCCAGTTAACTCTCATCCTGTGGCTTGTGAAGTAGTCGCAGGACTTTGAACGGGTGCCAACATCTCTTTATCCTATGGGCATAAATGTGGTCGACTCCGTGTGGTTTGTTGTCACCAAGGGCATCGATAACTGTTTTGATTTCGTCAGTGGGTAAAGATGCTGAGCTGGCGTCAAATGAGCAATTTGAGACAAGATTCTCATATGCAGGTGATATATCACCTCTATCGTTCCTAGGAAGAAGAGCACCAAGAAAAACAGAAATTGTGTCCTTTATATTATTTGTCATGGCCCCGGTTAGCTAATCCCGCATACAAGGGAAGAATATGCTCTAATGATAGACACCCAGGGGTCACATTGTGAAACCCACTCTGCATGCCTACTTTATGTTTCTCTTTTGATCCTTATAACCTTAGATTTATATCGATTGTGAATGATCTCCACCAAAAATATTTATTCCCCACCTTTCATCAAAAACGTTTTAACATGATTGTATGGTTTGTTGGAATATATGAACTACTAGGTAATAAACCTGCCGTATTGTGCACTGTAATAAACCTGCCGTATTGTGCACTTTACTATAATAAACCTGCCGTATTGTGCACTGTACAATGGGATTTTAAAGAAATAAGTGCATGTGTAACAAGAAGAGATATAATGTAACAAAATTGTCGACTAGGTAATAAACCTGCCGTATTGTGCACTGTAATAAACCTGCCGTATTGTGCACTGTACAATGGGATTTTAAAGAAATAAGTGCATGTGTAACAAGAAGAGATATAATGTAACAAAATTGTCGACTAGGTAATAAACCTGCCGTATTGTGCACTGTAATAAACCTGCCGTATTGTGCGCTGTAATAAACCTGCCGTATTATGCACTGTACAATGGGATTTTAAATAAATAAGTGCATGTACTCGTATAACAAGAAGATATATAATGTAACAAAATTGTCGATTATTCCATTATAAATAAAAAATACTTATTTTGAATTTTCAACGCTTTCCTTTACTTAGACACCCGTTATATAAAACTCTCGTCCAACACAATCCCTACCAGCCCACGACCCACAAAATGTCAAACCAACTTCCTCTTTTATAAGTCAATATAAGTCTCTTACATAAATCGAGCTTAAATTCATTATGACAATAAGTTGAAGTTTTTTTAACAATAATTTGTGTTAAATTGTATCGAACGTATTTGCAAGGTCCTTAAATTAATAATTATATTCTATGGTTGGATATCTCTTCTGAGATCAATAAACGACGCAATATTTTAAACTCATGAAGATACTTGTAACCATATCACCATGAAGGCTTCAGCAAGATTTATTATATGTGTGGATGCATATTACGGGTATATGGGCGGCACAATATCCTCTGAACCCTCTCACACATATGTGACCCTCAAGACTACGGTGGGATGGGAGTGTATTCAATTGGGGTATATCATTACTTGAATTTCATAAAATGCTACGTTATAAATGCCATTCTATAGTTCTCAACCTTTTTGAAATCAATGTCACTGCTTTTGGAGAATAATAATGTGGAAACATCAGCTTCAAAATTTCGATAAAGGGGCGTTCTTTTACTGCTAAGAATTGGACATTTCTTTCTAAAGGGTCACTGTAATTAAATACTTGTTTTATTAATACCTTTCAATATTAATAAAGAGTTATTGAATTGTGAAGCGCTTCATAACAAATTTGATACATTACACTGCTCGATTGTCAAATATGAACTCTCAAAATTGAACCAAACCAAAACAGCAAACATTATAAATTGTAAAGTTTAGTGAAATTCGATATCATCCCCACTTACGCTGTTATAGGAGGCAACATAAATCACCATTTAATGCGATGTAAACTGCTCACAAAGACTCATCTTAGTACGAAAAGAATAGTAGCAATGACGGACTTAAGGTCCAACGTCACGAGAGAGAAGAATGTCTCGAAGTGAAGTAAATATACTCATAAAGTGGC
The DNA here is from genome assembly GCA_949825065.1 of Odontocerum albicorne. Classification (NCBI taxonomy): domain Eukaryota; kingdom Metazoa; phylum Arthropoda; class Insecta; order Trichoptera; family Odontoceridae; genus Odontocerum; species Odontocerum albicorne. Next base: position 8,996,679 of record OX463849.1, on the reverse strand, counting down.
TTAAGACATATAGTTCAAACAGCCTAGTCAGTTGCCAGTACATTTACAGAAAACTTCGAATGCACCAAAACTCAATGTATACTTTGGCATCACTAGATAAGAGGAAGTCAATTGACACAAATATGTTAAGTTTATCTTTGGTTACATACATACTTATATTTTTTAATCCTCTTTTGTAGTCTTCATATAACAAAGAAATAGACAGGCCCCTAAGCCACATCCTCAATATGTGGAATACTTTGTAGACTTTCCACAATCTACTTAAGTATGAGTACAGTGGATAATCTGCAACGATGACATTCGTGGTCTGAAGAACACCGGATCACAAAACGGAGATTCGACAAGTCCCCGTCCAGATAAGATAAACCCAAATGCCATGGCACTGTGGATACGTTTAGAGCGCAACATAGATTTCTCGGAAGGATGTAGGATCTGAAGGACCTAACGAAGGCTCGACGAAGCCACGTTGAGACTTTGTTGGATCTTACACAAGTGATCAACGAGTGAAGTACAAAGTTCGGTGTCATATTTTGAGAAAAAGACGCACTAATGTATAAAGGCATTATTTAAAACTGGATATTCTCAATAAACAGTTTTCTACTGTATTTTTTAATAACAATCAAAATCCATTTTTTTCCGAACCACAATCTAGCCCTTAGAAATCCCCATAAGGCGTGGTAATCCACCGTTAGGGAACCACATATACTCGTATAGGGCATACCCAATTTTAAGTTAGAGTATCTCGTAGTTGTCTTAATATATAACATATCTTAATTAGTGAATGTTTTAAATGTAGATGTTGATAAAATTCGAAAAGTCCCACTCTGGCATATTCTTGTTCTTCAAACTATTGCATTAATTCTTTATTTTCGATTTAATGTATTTAAGTAAGTATAGTTTTTTTACTTTCCACATTGCCCCATCCATTAATATTTTTTTTAACTACATTTAAAAAAATATATCTATCCTAAATAAGGTTGTTTTTTATGATAATATTTATTTTATAATTATTCCTGTTACACATCAAGGACACTAACAGGTTGAAATTTTTTTCAATAAACAAAACAATATGCAATATTTATTTCAAATATAATATGTTTTATTTCATTTAAACATTTTATTGAATTTAGGAGGGTCCCTTATCTGGTATTTTCGTATTCTTTTGTTTTTTTGTTTTTTTTTTACCTGGCGAGTTTATTGCCATGTGGCAATCTCTTCCAACCAATCAGAAATATGTTTTTATAGGCCCTAAGTATTAACCAGACTGGAATCCTATTTAAAAAAATCTGGGTTCTAGCGGGGATCGAACCCGCAACCTCCAGATTGGCAGACAAGTGTTTTACCACCAGGCCACGGATGTCGTAATTCTTCAAAGTCTTCAAAGATTAATTGTATTTAAGTATAGTTTTTACTATCCATATTGCACAGTCCATCGATACTCTTTTTACATAATTTAAAAAAATATATCTATCCTAAATTAGGTTGTTCTTTATGATATTAATATTTTTATAAATATTCCTGTTACACATCAAGGACACTAAAAGCTTGAATATTTTTCAATAAAGAAAACAATATGCAATATTAATTTCAAATATAATGTATTTTATTTCATCTAAACATTTTAATGATGCGGAGAGAAAGATCTGAAAATGAATTTTGCAAAATCCAAAGTAATGGTGAAAGAAAAGTGTGAAAGGAAAATTTGTGTAGCGTTGGGAAAAAAATCAATGGGGCACTATAAAATATATGCTCGAACCGGACAGTAACAAAATCTGCTAAGATGATAGTTCATAACAGTATTTTGGTGCCAACTTTGGTATATGGGAGTGACACATGGACATGAAAAAATATTGAGAAGAGCAGAAGAGACGCGTTCATTGAAAAACATACATGAAGTGAGAATGTATGACAGAATACAAAAGGAAGTGATTAAGGATGAATGTGAACTTAAGGGTGATGTGTTAAGTAAGATGAATTAGAGTGTGTTGAGTTGGTTTGAACATGTAGAATGAATGAATGAAGATAGACTCATATAACAAATTCATTGCCTATCTGTTCAATAAATCGAGATGAGGAAAATGTCTGTTCCTAAAATTGAAGATTGATTCACGTTAAAATCCAGATTTTTTAAATGGATTTAAGCCTTGTTTCCAAGTAAAGTCTTTTAAACATATTAAAGTTTGATTAGAAGAGATTGTCACACGACAATAAGCCTCTCAGGTTACACTGTACAAAAGTAAAATACAATGTTACTGGTTTTTTTTTCGTATCATGTATGGTTTTGCTTTTTAAAAATAATTTATAGTTTTTTTTATTTTTAGATTTATTTTGGTATCTTTATTGTTGGTCTGATTTAAGTAAGTGATTCAATTTAAGTTTATGAAGTTAACTAAATTAAAACCATTAAACATAACAAATTTTGTGTTTTAATAAAACTTTATAGAAGTGACTATGTATATTTCCAATTTATCATTGTACCTTTTTGCTAGTTAATTTTTACGGCCAAACTAACTAGACGATAAAAAAGTTAATGAGAAAACTCTCCAAGTTTGTGATCAGACAACATTATTCTGGTTTGCTTTATTTGTTCGAGTCTAAGATATGTGACGCCCAACTTTACACACTCTCGATGGAAGTTCGCGAGAAGAAAATTAATTTTACACTTGTATTCTTCGTGTCATAAAATCTTTGGCTGAGTCTCATCATATTATATGTCTTGTCATTAATTTATCTTATGAATAAATTACATTAATTATTAAAATAAATGTAAATGATCGCCTTCTTCCTCAGGATTTGTATCATTTAAAATTGACTAAGTTTTAAAAAAAGGCGAACCGTTGATAACAAGTTCATAATATTATTAAACACCCTTCATTTTATGATTTCACAGCTCTGCTTTACTAGGCAAGACCTGTGACGAAGTTGTATCATTCCATAATCACAAATTTCATATATTCGCCTTAAAATGTTATTTATAGTTAACGCATTAACACTGTTGAGGTTAAAAGACATTGTTATTTATTAATCAAACACTGTTTATTCCACTTTATGTAATGATATGACCCTACCGGTTTTAAGGTGTTCACCTCATCATCAAGGGAGGGCAAACAGGAATTAATTTGAAATCAAGGTGATAAGGTGAATGGATATACTAAAGCGCCAATTTGGAAGTTATGTTACTCGTAGATAAAGATCAAGGTAAGTATAGTTGGATCAAGATAATTATATTTTGAGGGTAAGAAATATAAGTCAAAGAAATCGTATGAGATTTATGCAAGGTGTATGAATGTAGAGGAGAGGAAAGATGTGTGTCACGATAGGAAAGTCTAGCACTCTCTCCTCTCTGCATACATTGTAATTGGTTTAGTAAAACACTGTTTATTCCACTTTACATAACGATACGACCCTACTGGTTTCAAGGTTTTCACCTCATAATCAGGGAACACAAACAAGACTGAATTATGTTCGAACTGGTATGGACATACTTGCTTCGGTAAAAAATGGAATTGTGAGTGGAGTGAGGTAAGAGGAAACTTTAGCAAGCAGCGGTGTGATCTTGGGAACATATGTGTTTGCAAGATGTTCATCCCAATGCACTTACTTGGATATTTCTTGGGCATCTAATCTGTCCAATTTTTTTCCGTTACTAGATATTTCAGTTATTTTTTTTCAGGATTTAGGAGTACAGAATCCTGGACTTATTTACATACCTCATAAGGCTACATACACGTTCATTATAAGTCGACAAGGTAAAATATTTTTATGCACAAATATTAAATTACAACTTTATATTTTTATAAATTGTGAATGACAATAAAACACTGATTGGGTAATTAGTATAGTCGTTTTGTAACTTTCCATATAACTTTGACCACAAGTGTAAAGTAAAGAAGTTGCTTTGGTCATGATGAATTTAATTATAATAAACGAGCTTGATTATTTCTTGTATTGGGGGCATCTAGCTCTGGGTTTCCTTTTTTATGTTGTATACATTTGTTAATGAAGCGTAATTGGATTAGTGGTAGTACCCTGTGGACAGTACTGGCCAGTCTAGGTCCGCCTAACAAGTACTCAGTCCTTAGTCCATGACATCGCAAACTCTTCACCTTTGACTCCAAGTAGCTACCAGTGCACGGATAGTGGCTACGCCACGGAAATTGCGTGGGTCTGCAAGCTTAACTCGATGGAGTGACACAGAGGCTAACCACTTTTGCTTTTGTGTTTTACCTGTTCCTTCTCCAAGTTCTACTAACTCCTATCAACATAAGTACATAAAAACGCATTTCTACAGCACCCCTGCCCCAATTTAACATTCCATGAAAATATTTCCTGTATGACCAAGTACCACGCCTCGTACTGAGTGTTGACAGCAAAGCTCTCACTTTATACAACATGCATACAATTCCTATAATACCAGTAGGTATATACTACGGTACGAAAAGCAATTGGAAACCACCACGCCGTTTAACATTCCATGAACACATATCCTCTAGGACCAAGTACTATACCTCGTACTGAGTGTTGACAGCAAAGCACTCACTTTATACAACATACATACAATTCCTATAATACGAGTAGATATATACTACGGTACGGAAAGCAATTGGAAACCATCGCGCCGTTTAACATTCCATGAACACATTTCCTCTAGGACTAAGTACTATACCTCGTACTGAGTGTTGACAGCAAAGCTCTCACTTTATACAACATGCATACAATTCCTATAATACGAGTAGGTATATACTACGGTACGGAAAGCAATTGAAAACCACAGCGCCATTTAACATTCCATGAACGCATTTCCTCTAGGACCAAGTACTACACCTCGTACTGATTATTGACAGCAAAGTTCTCACTTTATACAACATGCATACAACTCCTATAATACGAGTACATACAACGGTACGGAAGGCAATCAGAAACCACCGCGCCGTTCAAAAATGTTTGGACCACATTCCTAAGCATTGAGGTTATAACGAAGAAGATGAATACTGTTTACAAGTAAATATTAATTTGTAATTGTGTTTTTTTTGTTTCAAAAATGTACTTTTATCGCATAGACCTTTTGATAACTTCTCTCTTTAATGTGTTCTACGTGTTTTTGAAGTGTATTTACATATTTTATGTACATACTATGTAGCTATCAATAAACCTTTGTTTATTTATACGCAAATAAACCTCTGATAGAAGATGGAAGTTCGAGAAGTACATTGTTTTATAATATATTATAAAATATATTATAAAATATATATATATATATATATATATATATATATATATATATATATATATATATATATATATATATATATATATATCAGTACCGATTAATACTGATATTAAGAACCTTGATTAAGTTAGACAACTCTGTTTTGAAGTGAATTAATGATAGACATAGGATATATTCATTCAAAGCCCGGCAAATGATGAATGTGGTCGTTCCTACTCAATTATTTCTCCCTGCCAGCACTGCCAAAACTGTTACGGCTCTCAGAGATTATTTATTCAACAATTTCACAATCTGATACAGGCTACTACTGTCCTCAAGGGAGCCGTACCGGTTCTTAACCAAGTGTTATGGAACACCACGGAAGTGTCTCCAGTTCAAAGGCTCGTAGTTGACTTGAATTTTAATTTTTACGACTTTGGCATCAACGATTTTTTACAAGATAAACATAAACTCCGAGAAAAAAACAACGATTTTTTTTTCGAAATGTTTTAAAATAATTAACGAGAGATAATTAATAAAAAATACTCTGAAGTGTATAATTAAAGTAACTTTGTATTTATGTTACTTGCTGGAAAATAAAACAAAAAAAAGGACAACGCTAAAAGACATTTGAAACACTAAAAACTCGGTTCTTTGAATACAAAAATGATTTCGTAAAATTAACTTTGATAAAAAAATATAAAAGCGAACATTAAAATAAATTTGTTTTTTTTTTTATTTAGAAAAACTCGTATTTTCATTAAAATAATTATGATAAATTTTTGTTAAAAAAAATTGTAATTATTTTTAAGCTTAATTTCCTTTTACGTTTTATTTTGTGTAGAAATTACTTTAAAAAACATTGAACCATAAAGGTCAAAATGTAAACGATCTCTCTTTTTTGAACTCTTGTATGTGTGTAAAAATTGGCTCAAATTAAAATATATTTGTTTATGGTACATTTGAAATAACGATTAATCTCAATCCAAAATAAGCAAAAAAGTAGTTGAATATATATTTTATCACTTAATTCCGTTTTAAAATTATTCATACAAATCATCACAAACCGGTGTGATATTTTCTCAATAATCTCACAACACGTAAAATATGGCTTGGGCCATTTCCGTATATACATGTTCATGTAACTGACTATCGATATTACAAATTCTTCTTTTGTACCTTTGACATATAAAAAATAATGATAAAAACATATTGAAACCTTGACCAGGAAACAATATTATCTTCGACCCCAGTTATCGAAACTTTGGGTTTAAAATCATTGAAGTAGAGACGGAATTCACAGTTCGCTATTGCACATCTAAGAAAAATTACGAAATGAATTGATTAGGGATGAACGTGAACGTAACCCTTCCTTCCCTGTTATGTGTAACTAGTACACATTGCTTCTAAACACTTTAATATCTCTATTAATATAATAAATACTGGGTTCAGATTTTAAGTATTCCTCCGTAATACATTAACGCATTGAATGAAAAAAAAATATTAATAATAATTTGCACTTATCGGCAACATCAGATATATTTTGTGAAAATCGGGAATAAATTTACCAATACAATCAAACGTGTGCCAGTGTGTGACGTAGGTATATTCATTCTAAAAAAACCGCTATGGGTGAGGAAGCGACGCTATTGACGTCTCACTTTCACTCTACTTATACGGTATATGGGAACGAATTTCACTTCTACGGTATATGGGAACGCAATAAATAGAACCTCAGTTCGCTCGCTTCAGTAACTCTCGAGTATTCGTTTGAGGTGGTCTCTTCACCCGTTTTGTGAACGTCGGCCGATGTTTTTTTCATGTTTTCAGGAATTAAATTTCAATTATTATCACTTTTGACTTCAAATTCCATTAATTTAAGCGATTGGCTATGAATATTCTTATTTTTCCAATTTTAAATCGCTCATTTTTACATGCGTATTGAATACACAGCACCGAAACGCGCGGATATTTTAGTACAGGAAGGGAGAGGTAAAAGCTGGTGTTTTGAGTAAGGTGGAGAGAGAAGCACTCTGTGATGTTTGGGGCATGGAAAATAAATCAAAATAAATAAAGACTAAGAAAACAAATGTGCATGGAATGTGGGGTAGGAGAAGATAAAGAAACGTATGGTTGGATCAAGAGAATGATATTTTGAAAGTAGGGAAGTAACAAGTAAAATCAATCACAGGAGCTGTACGAGAAATTGTATGGATATGGAACATGCGATATATGTGAGTTGAGTTAGTAACGTTTGATGCTCCGTCCTCTATGCCTACAGCAGCAGAAAAACCGTGGAACGTATGTATGAATACGTGAATGGAGCACATCTGAGACAGTGTAATCGATTTGAATTCGTACCGCAAATGGAATGCACCCAATAATTGGAGCCTAATAAATTTACCCGTCACGAGATTAAAGAGACAATCTTTTTTAAGAAAGCAAGAATGTTTTCTTCACATATACCGATTTTTTTGATAATTTAATACTCCATTAAAAGTTCCAGATTTCAAAAAGTATTTATGGTGCTAAATTTTAAGTTAAAATAATATCAGCTTAAAATAACATTCTCATATAAACGTCAAAGACATCCTGGATGGTAACAAAACCATCATTGGGAGATTTTGGTCACACAACAATGGGGAATTTAAAGACATTAACATAATTTAGAACCTTCACATTATTTAATATTAACATTTTTTGACGTTTTAACTTAAAACCGTGAAGATAAAATGAATTATCGGTTACAAAATAATTACGCGAAAAGCAGACTAGTTTATCTCACTTACCTCAACTTTGGAAGAGAGCATCTTAAAGACAAGGCTTTCAGTAAATTAAAAAAAACTGTTAGGCAAGTTAAAAAAACTTGAAAAAGATATACTCGTATACATTTGATTTTTGGTTTTTTTTTTTAGCGTAGGGTTTATATGAATATTTTTTGATTTTTTTCAGATACTTCGCGGACTCAAAGTAGATGTTAAATAGTTGAAATCTGACTTCAGATCTACCTGGAGATCCATCAGCAGATTTCCTTACAGTATTATTAATTTTTTAGCCTGGATTGCATTTTTATAGGAACATTGTTCTCGGTTTTTTTTATATAAAAGGGACGGCATCTTTTTAATTGGTATTTTTTATGGACTTGTGACCATCACCTGGTTGAGTTAGAGCGTACACTTGAAGCCTAGATTTTATTACCAAACTGCAATTGCTTCCAAACTACCAGCTCATCTAGGTTACAAATTATTTTTTTTAGTCAATGACAGATATAACAATTAAAAATATATATTTAAATTAAATAAAAAAACATATGAATGAATAATTTCTAGACAATAGTATTATAAATAGAGGAAAGGAATTCGTTCAAAGATAAGGAAGGGAAACAAAGGAAACATTTAATAAAACGATATTCTGAGTGATGCAATATTTTTTTCTATTCAATCTTAAGCATTAATAAGGATAGTTAATGCCTCATCACTCTTGGAAGTTCTTTACACAGTCACACCAAGTGAACTGCTTATTGTTTGATTGAAGGAAACTTCTGTGTTCTGAAATAAAGAGAATTTTTTCTCCCAGAATACATGAAACCAAATTGGGATTGTTAAACACGTAAAATAATGTTGACAGAACGTGAAGTTTCCTCCGTTTAAGCCATTGAAATATATTTCAAAACTTTTGACACGTAATCCATACTTCCTAAGACCTCGACAACACAGGTAGAAGCCTCGCTTGGTGCTTAGAGCTACGCTGCAAGCTAGTTGACATATCCTAGCAAACCAACGCACCACATACTGTCGCAATGGCCACACTGCACGCTTCACACTATTATAGTCACCTAGTCTATTAGTTACGTAGCACCTAGCGAAGCACTTCGGTGTGGTCTTAGCCTAAGAGTTTGTAGTTTCTCCGACTTATCCAACAACTTGTTGGCGCCCAAATAACGCACGTCACAGTAATCAAGTAATGAAATAAAACTTGAGACAATATTTTTACGACGAAAATTTCAATGACACTATTTTTCAGATAATGATCCTACGATGAAATGTCATTTATACGAGTAAATTGACCGCGATGAAATTACTACCTTAGCTTAGTTAATAAAATAAGTGGCAGCTACTGTAAATAAACTGTGTTGTCTTAATATCTATGTTTTATTGCATTATACTTTTGTTGCATAATGTGTGCATAATGCAGTGAAACCTGGCGAGCTTATCCAAAAGGTGTTTAATACAGCCTTAAATGAACACTACATTGGAACCGTTTGAAAAGAAATTAGGGTACACATGGAAATGGAACCTGTATCATCCGGATTGTGATATAGGCATTTACCAAATAGACAACGGAGGTCATCCGTATGCGATATGGAGATAGATACACTTATTTTAACAAAACTCGATACCATTTTAGGTAAAGGATCTTCCGAATTGAGCGGTTTTTTTTTATAAATTTTTTTTAATTCTTGAATAAAACACACTATTTGCTTTGATAAATTTTTTTATTGGTCATTGAAGTTTAATATATGACATTTAAACACAAAAAAAACAATATCCGCCAAATGTCCACCTCTTGCAGCTCCACAGATGTCCACTCTTTTATCAAAATTTTCGACGTCATTTTGGCATAGCGGTTCTAACTCACCAATGACAATGTAAAACCTAAATTGAAAGACTTGTGTCTTATCTAATATACAGCGGAGACCACATTTTAATTTTAATGTTCACCAAAACACAATAATCTCTTTATTCAAATGTTCACCAATGCAAAATAATCTGTTTTTTTACATGTTCATCGAATCACGATTTTCTTCATGCCCACTAAAGTGCACCTATCTCTTAACTTTAATGTTCACCAAAGCACTCTTTATATAAATGCTCACCAAAAACGTCTGAAGAGTAACTTTGACCACTTTACATGATAAGTGACATTATAAAATATAAATATATATATATTAGAGCATTTTATCGTTCTTTGGCTCTAGAACCTGAAACATATATTTGCCTTCAGATTTAAGAAAATTTCTTGGAGAAATGATTTAAAATTACCATACATACGGCAGTTAGGCCGAATCTCTTTGAATCTTATTGAGTTATAAAAAGTTTTAAAACTTCTTCCTGAAACATCTCACAAAGATATTTCTTTATCTACTTTTATCGAGTCTTCTTTTTCAAAGTATCTTTGATGTCTTCATTCAAAGAGATAAAATCTTAAAATATAAGAAGATGGGGGAAAAAAGTGTATACCTTCGAAATATATTGTTTTAAATGTTGAAAAAATACTCTCTTGGAATATAATAATACACTGATGTTTATTATAAAACTTCGAAGTGCGACTTACGTACAGATCGCTGGTTTGGAACCCTTGATGAACGGATATTTCCCGCCTTATTTTTAGGGGTAGAAACCCCTACGCTCTAGATAACAGTTATCTAGATAGTAATAAAGTGTAACACATCAGTCACGTCCCAGTTTTAAACGTTCATATTTTTTTAATTTTGATCATTTTTTGTTAGTTTTAGTATGGAAAATTTAACAATAGAGAAAAAACTAAAATGGACAGCATTTATTTCACAAATCAATTATTTGAACACAACACGCATATTGATGTAATTTTACTGAGGAAAATTGTTGAGCAAGATTGATGACTAAAACGCAGCCAACCACCTTCCTATATTTATGCTCAACTTTTTATTTTTTGTAATGTTATAAATATGTCAATAAAATTGGATTTGAATCCTAGGTAAGAGAGTCTTTTAGTAAAATCTTCTCTGTAAACGGCGCTATAAAATTTTCCTTTTATTGGTGCTATTATTATTTGTACATTTTCGTCACCAGATGTCAGTAGTTGACATGCTTTGAGCTTGAAGACCCCTTACTATATGTATTTGTGAGAGTATTCAAAAGCTTCTGGTGATTTTTGCTGATGGTTTTGATACTTCAACGTGACGTCGTTCAACTGAAATCGGAATTTCTCGAACAATACTGTAACGTGTCTTAAGAAACAATTTGTACCTTTTCTATGTGAAATTCAGTGGGCGGAAGAATTGAAACCACAAGGTCCACAACAACGTCATGAATAGAAGCATTGGAGCGTGACTTTTGGATCATCAACCTGTAGCTCCTGGGTCAAAGTTTTAATCGTGATATTTTATTTCTGTTAATACTTAATGATTCTTATTTAATTGATCACTCTTTCTTCTTCTATATAAATTATGTATTAAGAAGAACAGAATATATTTTTAAAAAAATTAAACAACTGTAACAAAAATAATTTGAAAGCAGCAGGCGCATAAAACCGTACAAAATCACATAATAACAACACAATACGGGGGCGTACAAGGGAGTCCATATTGCTCAACACCAGGCATCACACTTGACGACAGTGGGAAGGGGGGATACAAATGCAAATTAACAAAAAATAAAAAAGTGCATACCCCAAGCACAATAACGGATAAAAATAATCTTCACAATAATAAATTTAAAAAGACTTCAGTATATTAGCTTCAAATAAGTTGAAAAAAAAATACAAACACAAACCATTAAAACAAAATAGTAAAAACGGAATCATACAGGTAAATCATAAATCTCCCTCAGCACGGGGAAAAATTGCACAAATAGATAAAATGAAACTACATAAATCAATAAGCAGTTCAAAAAAGTTTTTGAAAATCATCGGATATTCAAAACATGGATATTCAGAAGTACCTTTTCAAGCACTCCTTATAGGTCAACAAATTAACTCCAAAAATGTCCGAGACTGCACTCATTTCAGATCCTATGAAGTCAAGACATGGGGAAATTAGCAAAATAATTTGTTCTATAGTTTTCACATAGAAATGTGTCCTGCAGCCTGGTTATTTTTGTCGGAACTCCAGATCGAAGAGTTTCGGACAATCGATTATTCTATTGACGACTTTGTAAAGTACAATTATGTCCACTATTATTCACCGTTCGACTTATCAACTTAACGTTAGAAAACCACTTATTAAAATTTATATCATTCATATCCAGACCTACTTTAAATTGACGTGGCATAAACACTTATGTTGGACCCTCTCCAGTGCACTGGAAAGGATTGTATATAATGATTGCATTGTGATTGTATTGTGCACTGGATAGGAGGCGCATATACTAGAATAGTATTTGTATATAATGATTGTATTGCGATTGTATATAATGATTGTATTGTGCACTGGATAGGAGGCGCATATACTAGAATAGTATTTGTATAAAATGATTGTATTGCGATTGTATATAATGATTGTATTGTGCACTGGATAGGAGGCGCATATACTAGAATAGTATTTGTATATAATGATTGTATTGCGATTGTATATAATGATTGTATTGTGCACTGGATAGGAGGCGCATATACTAGAATAGTATTTGTATAAAATGATTGTATTGCGATTGTATATAATGATTGTATTGTGCACTGGATAGGAGGCGCATATACTAGAATAGTATTTGTATATAATGATTGTATTGCGATTGTATATAATGATTGTATTGTGCACTGGATAGGAGGCGCATATACTAGAATAGTATTTGTATAAAATGATTGTATTGCGATTGTATATAATGATTGTATTGTGCACTGGATAGGAGGCGCATATACTAGAATAGTATTTGTATATAATGATTGTATTGCGATTGTATATAATGATTGTATTGTGCACTGGATAGGAGGCGCATATACTAGAATAGTATTTGTATATAATGATTGTATTGCGATTGTATATAATGATTGTATTGTGCACTGGATAGGAGGCGCATATACTAGAATAGTATTTGTATATAATGATTGTATTGCGATTGTATATAATGATTGTATTGTGCACTGGATAGGAGGCGCATATACTAGAATAGTATTTGTATATAATGATTGTATTGCGATTGTATATAATGATTGTATTGTGCACTGGATAGGAGGCGCATATACTAGAATAGTATTTGTATATAATGATTGTCTTGCGATTGTATATAATGATTGTATTGTGCACTGGATAGGAGGCGCATATATTAGAATAGTATTTGTATATAATGATTGTATTGCGTACTGGATAGGGGGTGCATATACTAGAAAATTTTATCATTCATATCCAGACCTACTTTAAATTGACGTGGCATAAACACTTATGTTGGACCCTCTCCAGTGCACTGGAAAGGATTGTATATAATGATTGCATTGTGATTGTATTGTGCACTGGATAGGAGGCGCATATACTAGAATAGTATTTGTATATAATGATTGTATTGCGATTGTATATAATGATTGTATTGTGCACTGGATAGGAGGCGCATATACTAGAATAGTATTTGTATATAATGATTGTCTTGCGATTGTATATAATGATTGTATTGTGCACTGGATAGGAGGCGCATATACTAGAATAGTATTTGTATATAATGATTGTATTGCGTACTGGATAGGGGGTGCATATACTAGAAAATTATTTTAATTCAATTCTTACCAAAGTGATTTAAATAAATGTAATCACATGTATTCCCTCAAATGGTTTAAACATTTTTAGAATAACTCCAGTCATGGATGAGTGGAGAATATATTATTTTTTTAAGATGGCTCTAAAAACGTAAATCAAATTATTGAATAGCTTTTCAAATAAATACTTTTTCCCTAAAAGTAAAGGACACCGTGCCCTATTTGATGTATTGTTTGTCCATATTATTCAATGTCGGTTTACTAACGATACGTCATGATGTTTGTTTACTTGATAGAACGCTTTTACATTCAGTGAAATGTGGGTATTGTATCTCACGTTTTTAAAATATTCCTAGAAATACATTTAAAAATATTTTCATGGGGTTTTATGTAAATTGTATAATAATACATCTTATTCACTATTGTATGGAATACTTTCTAAAAAAAGAGAGATTATTCTCTTCAAGGCACATATGGGTCAAAATGTCATGTTTTGGTATTAAAAACTTAAAAGTGCTGAAAGATCCTTTCGTCGTTCAAAATGCCAATTCAACTCAAAATACTTAATTTTAGCCTTAAACATAAAAGTGTCGAAAGGAAAACTTTTTTGTCGTTCATTGCCAAAATGACAAGTGTCCTTTCGTTCTATCAGTAAAATCTGGCAGGTTTATTGGCATGCGTCAATTTCTTAAAGTCAACCAGAAAGATTTAAAAGAGAACTTAACCGAAAACCAGACTTCTACCTTTTTCTGTCAGAAAATTGAGTAGCATCGAGATTCGAACTCGTTATCCCCAGATAGGCAACTAGCGTCTTAAAAACTAGACTAGGGAGGTCACAAATCCATCTTGTTCTTCCAACTTTAGAATACACTGTCAGGACGGTATTTGATAAATTACATGGTTCACGTCCCCAAGACTAAATTCCCACTATTTGCATGCTCCTGAAACTGGCTTCTCGAAACAAAATAATTTAGTATATTTCTAATACTGTCGCTAGGATTAAACCAATAAAAGAAAAGGTTATTTTAAGTGCTCACCGCCTTGCAGTACAAGATTATATCCTGGATTCTAAAGAATCCCATGGTTATTGTTTGTTTAGAAAATGGGGACTATAATAAAATTCAATTCTGTTTTCGAAAGATGGAAATTGTAAGGCCAGCGGTAAATGACTGAAAAGAACAAAAGCAGGGTCATAAAAAAAGAAATCCATTGTTCAAGGAAGCACTAAATTCTGTCTAGACGATATATCCTTTTGAGTAATTCTAAGAGATACCGATCTCAATTGTCTTTTAAGAAGATAAAGTAGAGTCTAGACATGGACCCTTTTTTCTTTTGCTTTGCTGAATTGTATAGAAATGCCGAAGTCAATTGTCCTTCCTTATAATCTCGGGTCTAACAGGCGCTATGGTATTTTTAGAGAGAGAAGGAAGTCATGTAGCATCTCTTTCTCGCAAGACTATAAAAGGCCCGAACCTCCACGAGGAGCCCCCCTTCTGCCCTCAGATACGACACGGTTAGCACGTCTGTCCAGGAATAGTGTTTGTACCGAGGACAGCCAGACTAGTTTTCTTCGTGTATCACAGAAGTCCAGGACGCCATCTTAATTACGGGTGAATATTATTCCTCCTATTTTTAATGTGGATAGTCGTCGCCACGCTAAAAACCCACCGAGTAAAGTAATTTCAAATTGTTATTGAAATCTCCCTTGCTAAATACAACACATTTTTTTTTCTTGCCAATTTTAAACTTTTTTTTCTTGACATTCGTCAAGTTTTTTTTTATATATTTTTTTCCTTTTTTTTTTTTTTTACAATATAATAAACTGTTTCATTACAAATTGTTCTTGTTTAATTGTGTCGCCTGTCCCTGCGAGAGTTGAGAGAGAGTTATTCAGAGTTAAGTGAACCCAACAAAACCCCAGAGATCTAAAGAGTTCCTGTCTCGTTAAGAAGCCGACTGACCTGAACGGGAGTGCCACACCTCATTTGATGGTAATGTTTTATAATTAATTTAGGTATTAAAATGTGTAGAATCTTAATATTGTTTTTTAAATAGGAAAGAGGTGTGACATAATTGGCGCCCAACGTGGGGCGTATTTTACTCTGGTATCTCTGATCTCTCGTTGGACAAGGTTTTTTTAATTATAATTTGTTTTGTGTGTTTTAAATAATAATTTGTTTACAGGAAAGTGTTTTATATATATATTTTTGTGTGCGCCGTTTGTTTTCGCTGTTCGCGACCACGTGGCCGTCTTTGTTGTCGCGTGTATACGGGCTCCAGTTTGGTAAAGAGCCGTTTTCGAGTTTTTTATTATTCGAATTGTGAATAGAATTTTAGTTAATCGTGAGAAGAGAAAGAATAGATTTTCTAGTTAACTTTTTCCAAATATTTTCTTGTTAAGAATTGTGTGTTCCTTATCAAATTTGATTTAAAAGGTCAGTGTGTTTAGAGATTTGAACCATGCTTCTCCCGCGTTTGTTTTCGCTGTTCGCGACCACGTGGCCGTCTTTGTTGTCGCGTGTATACGGGCTCCAGTTTGGTAAAGAGCCGTTTTCGAGTTTTTTATTATTCGAATTGTGAATAGAATTTTAGTTAATCGAAGGAAGAAAAAGATTAGATCTTAGTTAACTTTCTCTAAATATTTCGTTGTATAGAGTTGTGTGTTCCTTATTTAATTCGATTTAAAAAAAGAAAGTTATTTTGTTTGGAGATTTGAACCATGCTTCTCCCGCGTTTGTTTTCGCTGTTCGCGACCACATGGTCATCCTTGTGCCCATGTGCTACGGGCTCCGAGTTGGAAAGGCCGTTTTTCGAGTCTTTTTGGAATAGATTTTTAGTTAACTTTTTCCAAATATTTTCTTGTTAAGAATTGTGTGTTCCTTATCAAATTTGATTTAAAAGGTCAGTGTGTTTAGAGATTTGAACCATGCTTCTCCCGCATTTGTTTTCGCTGTTCGCGACCACGTGGCCGTCTTTGTTGTCGCGTGTATACGGGCTCCGGTTTGGTAAAGAGCCGTTTTCGAGTTTTTTCATTATTTGAATTGTGAATAGAATTTTAGTTAATCGAGTGAAGAAAAAGAATAGATTTTCTAGTTAATGTTCGCTAAATATTCTGTTGTCAGGAGAATTGTGTTCCGAGTTATTTGAGACCGATCTCATATTGAGATGGTGCGTGGTTAGGCAAAACGCACGAAACGCCTATCTTTCGTGAAATAATTCGCTGTTCAGTTGGCCCAGTTTTTCGGGTTTTCTTTAAAGGATTAATCATTTCTTGGTGCTCGGTTTGTTGAAATATGGAGAATTTCAACGGTTTAATATTGCAAAGAAGTAGAAGTTTCGCTTAAGTTAGATTCCTCTTTTACTTAAAAAGATTCCGTTGGAGCAAGTTATTTTTGGTTTCGATCTTGGGAAGCGATAATGGTCGAATCATGAATTGAATAGTTTCTTTCAGTAGTGGATCTATGAACGATACAGTTGTTTATAGAGATTGGATTACATTTTGGTCTATAGTCGTTTGTTGTTAAAATGGAGCTTCAGTCGGCCTCGTGCCTCGCGGTTGGTTGTTAACACGAATTAGGAAGTCAGTTGTTTGTAAATTTGAACTACGTTGTTTAGAGAAACCTTGTTAGTTTAACAAAACGATCCAGTTAGAATTGTTGTTTTTTTGTAAGGTCTTGAATTGCTTCGGTTGGGCTTTTTGTCCTATTGTTTTATTGTTGCAATGTATCCAATTAAGGCCGAGGGAAGATCTCTTCATTCTGCTCCCCTGTTTTCAAGAAAAGAAGTGCGCGGTCTGAGAATTGTAAATAGGACTAGTGTGGTATTTCGTGAATAGTCAGGCTTAAAAAGAATTAAATTCCACGTGGATTAAGCTCCAGTTCATCTTTGAAAGGAGAGGGGCTGGGCAAAGTGGTATATGCGCCCTACTTTCGTAAGAAATATTCCAATCGCGTAAATGATCCAGTTTACGAATTTTGTGTAGGATTAAATAATAATTAATATCTCAGTGGTCAGTTTAGTGATTTTTTGCGAATTGTAGTAGATTGAAAAGGAGATAAAGGATAGGAGTTCAATGTATAGAAAATTTAAATTATGGAATGGTCGTGCGTAATGGACGGACGCCATTTTGTTTAGCGGCTGGAAATACTGTCCGATGTTTTTCCTTAAGGAAGTAAATTCGCTCGTGGTGTCGTACTTGAAATGGATTAAATTAATAAAATAATACAGGAAGCGCGTGGTCAATTGAATGACGATAATTAGTGTTTTGAAATCGTAGAATATTCCAGTTGAACAAGAATTGGTTCCTGGTTATTGGAGATCAATCTCACCTTGAAAGAAGGTAACTTCCGTAAATAATGTTTCAACCGCGCTAGTGATCCGGTTTACGGATTTTGTTTAGGACTAATTAATAGTTAAAATCGCAGTGTTCGGTTTGGTAATTTTCAAAGTCAAAGGCAAAAGGACGAATTGCGTCGTAATTATGGATAGTTTATTTTGTTAACGGTGCAGCGTGTCAAGCAGCAAAAACTTGAAGAAGGCTCTAGATGTGAATAGTATTGCGTCATAGTTATATTTTTTTGTGATAGCAGTGGCTGTTATTAAACAATAGGTTGGAATAGTGAGAACTGGAATTAAGTTCTAGAAGGGTTCTTGTAATAGGATATTGTAAATTATTAGGTGAGCTACTGTTGTTGTGGCGAGTTTGTGTAGAAAGAATTGCGTCATAATTGTTGTCGTTCGGTAATATTGGCTATTCTTGTTGACAGAGGGATTGTTAGAAAGGGCTGTTGTATTTTATTGATAGTCAGCCAGTCGATGCTGAGTTTTCTTACATGCGCTGTTTTTAAACACTGAATTGAATTTCGGTTGGTTAGATTCCTTTGTGTTTTTGTATCAATACGATTGTTAACAAAGTGGTTTATGGGTTTCGGTAGGAATATGGTTTTCGGATAATTCCTTTGTTTCTGTCAGTGCATCTGGATAACACGGTTGGTTTCGAAATTCGAAAAGAATTTCGTTCTGAATAGATTCCTTTGTTTTGTGTCGGTGCATTGGGTACAAAGAAGATGGCTTGTTTATCCTTGAAGTAGAAGTAAATAGACTTCCTTCAACTAGCCATAGTTCCTGTGAGATGCAACATTAACCTTCTCAGAATTAAGGTTAAAAAGGTAGTGATTGTCATTTAGTCAGTAGGGTTTGCCTAGAAAGGTTTAAGTCGGAAGACTTTAGGATAAAGCGCAGACTAGACCGGCTTATGTATAGAGACAAATCGGGTCCCTTACAGATTATATTCCAAGAATAGGGAATTTAAAATCATTCTTTGGAGCCACCCTTGTCGGATAACGGATTATCCCAGGTGTGTAGGAAAAGATAGCATAAAGATAGCTCGTAGATTATCTGTTTCCACCCGTCATCAGTTGAGGATTTGTAAAAACCCTGTTTAGTTTTAGAGTAAATAAATAAGGGAAGATAAAAGATCTCGCCTCGCTTCCTTTTACGTAAGAGCGTGGCCAGGTAATCGGTAGTAGAGTATACCATTCCATGTCATAAAAGTCAGGAGAGAATTAGTCCGGATTCTCGTAGTCAGAGCACATAAAGGAGCATGGCCAAGTGATAAATAGAGTATAGCCTCCTTGTCATTGCAATAACGTTAGAGTTATTTGTGTATTTTCTCTTTAGAAGCTAAAGAGCGTGGTCGAGTGACCAGTAGACGAGTATAGAACTGTTTCTCGTCGTAATAGGGAGATCGTAGTTGAGTATTCTCTCATTTAGAGACTAGAGAGCGTGGTCAGGAGACCACTACATAAGAATGGAACTCTTTGTCGGCGTAACAAAGAAATCGTAGTTTGTTATCTTTTTTGAAATTAGAGAACGTGGCCAAGTGATTAGAAGTCGATTATAGCACTCTTTTGCCGTTGTAAAAACGAGAGAGTTAGTTTGTTGTCTCTTTTGAAATTAGAGAACGTGGTCAGGTGATTAGAAGTCGACCGTAGCACTCTTTGTCGTTGTAATAACGAGAGAGTTAGTTTGTTGTCTCTTTTGAAATTAGAGAACGTGGTCAGGTGATTAGAAGTCGACCATATCACTCTTTGTCGTTGTAAAAACGAGAGAGTTAGTTTGTTATCTTTTTTGAAATTAGAGAACGTGGCCAAGTGATTAGAAGTCGACCATAGCACTCTTTGTCGTTGTAATAACGAATGAGTTAGTTTGGGTTATCTCTTTTGAAATTAGAGAACGTGGTCAGGTGACATGAGGTCGAGTGTAGCATTCGTTGTCGTTGTAATAACGAGAGAGTTATTCGAGTATTCTCTCTTTAGAAACTAGAAAGCGTGACCTGGAGTCAAATTATTAAATGTATCATTCTTGTCTTGTAAGAGGGAAGGAATACAGGGGTTATTCCCTTATAAGAAGACGGTAGAAGTTTAGTAGTTGCATATATACTATAAATTGACTATTGAATACAGTATAGCTTAGAATAGACCTTATGCGGTGAGTCCGTCGTCACGCGATAAGGACGCAAACATATGATATGGGTCCGGTCCTGAGCACAGCTTCTGTGCCCGGGTGGATTATAGATAAGCTGATAGTTGACAGTGCAGTGATGGGTTCGTCAGCGCCTAATTGGGAGTCATTCATGGTTAGGAAAATGGTTCTTAAAATAATTAAATTAAATATTTTGTTATATACCTTGAAGGTGTACACTGTCGGATTCCTTGGTGAATGACAGTTTAGTATGTCAAGTGACGTCACCGGTGCGAATTTATTATTGCACAAGGGTGAATGAATAAGTGAGCTGGCCGTGGGCAATCTCGTATGGATTCATTTCCATATGTTTTATGTATGCGCTGGTATTCAACCCGGTGACCTCACCAAAGAATACCTGGCGTTCAATGAACCTAAGCCTGGACCACGAGTGGCGGAATGCTGAGAGCCTAGAGTAGGATTATATGTATCTCAACGAAGGACTTAGGTCCTTCTGAAGTAAGAATTCATGTAATACATAGATGATTAGTACCGTTTGTAGAAGGTACACGTATTACATTCAGGATCAAATTGCTCTTGTGTAATGCGAGCTTAGGTATTGGGTTACCTAACAGCTGTTGTGGTTTATTTAGTGGTAATTGTTACCTTCTCATTAGATTCCCTATCGGAATTATTGGCTGCAGAAGTTAGGACATTAAGTGAAGAAATTCTTGGAAGTGTTCCGAATTTCGTATTGGGGTAGGATTGTCTTCCTAATTGTTGTCTTATCTGGTAAGAATTCGTGAGGTATTCCGAACTTCTTAACGGAGGGGTGTACCCTTCCCCCGGGAGTTGCGTTCCAAAGATTGTACTGAGGATTCAGTAGAGTATCCATCGTGGATAATTGCTTTGCGCTAATGCTATCGCTGGACAGTGGTCCGTAAGTTTAATAGCAGTAGAATTGTTCAGTAGTGCTATGGAGTAGGTGTTGCTTTCCACCGAGTTGAATTTTGGAAAAGGTTGTACAGATGGTACAGTGGAATATCCGTTTCGGATAGTTGCACGCAGTAAATGTTAGTTTTTGGACGGGTTCCATGATGATAATAGCCGTTGATGTGTTCGGAGTTTTCTTGTTGGGGAAGTGTAGCATTCCACGGTGTTGAAGGGCTATAGTATTGAAGCAAGTCATCTTGTTGACGAATTGACTCCTGTTGAGTGTGGAGTATATACTTTGAAATAAAAATTAATTATTTTTTTTGTTGTTGTTGTGTAAAATGTTATAAAATATTTTGTTCTGTCAAAGCACTCACCGAGTACGGGGTCGCAAGTTAGTCTGTGAGGCAGCGCAATGAAAGGTTTATGGGTAATGCGGAGGTCGTAGTGGTGCTGCTGGGAAGAATAAGGATAAGAGTATGGTGCGTTCTCGAATGAACTTTGACAGAATTTATGTAACTGTTACGGTAATTGCCGTTGTATTTTTGTTCTGTTTTGAACTTGTACTGATTTTATGTAACTGTTACGATGATTACCATTGTATTGTTTGCTCTGTTTGAGTTTTGGGATAAGAGCTCTGGTTACTGTAGCGTTGGCAGCATGCGTTATGACTGGGGGCTGCGTTTCTTGGATAATGAAATCTCGAAACGAACCCGTGCCCTTGTGGTCGGACGTATGGTGGGTCTCGCTCGGTAAATTGAATTCCCAGTTTTTTTTTTTTTTTTTTTTTGTTGTTTATTATTGTCTCCTTACTTTGGCTCGGTGTGAAACACCGAGAGGCCTTGGGCAGCCTTAAGAGTCCGGGTTGGGGGAAGCTAGCCTCCCAACCGATAAAGGTTTTGAAGATGGCCTGAGAATACATCTGGGATGGATTGCTGTGTGTCTCCATCACGGGCCTCATGAACCCAAATTAGCGATTGCGATTACAGATGTGTTCTGTCATGCTCATGTTTCGGGCTAGGGTAACTTCGGTTCGTGAGGGTCGCGTGTCTGTCGCTCGGATCCTAGATGACCAAAGTTGTGTATGTGGTATCACGTGATTCTTGGCTCTGTTCTGGGGGTCCGTAGACGCGTCCTGCTTTCAACCGGGGCTACTCGCCAATTTTGTATTATGTTTTGTGTTTTTTTTTTTTTGTGGACTAAGGGTCCATTTATACAGTTACCATTCTGTGTGGTGGTGAATTGTTGCTGCAACGGTTGTCCAGACCTTGGAGTCTGAGGAAACCCAAGTTATGTGTAAAGTTCTGTCTGAACTTAAGGAGATACAAGTCCTCGAAAATGGTTCTGTGTGAACCATAGGATATTTGTAATTTAACGTATAAGGTTCTGTGTGAACCTCTTGAGAATTGTAAATGATGAATATTGGCAATTGCGAAATTTATTGTTATCTTTGTTGTTGTCATTTCGCCCGGAAGTGGCCGGAAGTTTGGACCGTCTTGTGCTGTGTGCCAGGGGCGGTCGTATTGTGGAAAGCGCCCGTGATATGGGGCCGCTTTAAAATTTATCAGTTCCCGACTGTGCAGTATAGGGAAGGGCGAAGAAGGGATTGTGTTGTAAAGTGTTGTCTTTGGCGTATCAAGGGAAGAGGGGTTGTAATTTTGTGTTTGAGCCATGTGGGTGGTTGGTTGGACGAAATCCACATTGAAAGGGGAGAATTTCAGGAATCACCTTTGAACAGCAGCTGGTTCATAGGTTGGCCCGTGACCTGCAGTGAACCCACTAAAGTCAGCCTTTGGGAAAAGACTGTAGATTTGTTTTATTGTTTTTGGTTAAGCTGTGTCCATTTCTCAGAATATTGTAATGAGAGAATGGCTTAACTGATTTGTTTCCCTCTTGGTCAACATTTGATTGTTAGTTGACCTTGCGGTTTAATATTTTATTAATTGTATTACCCGATTGTATAGTATTATTTTAATTTCTTTTTGTGTGATTTGATTTTATTAATATTGTATCAATTTCCTGTAATCTTGTACCATTGTGTATTTTTTTTTATGTGTAAGGAGTTGGGAAGGATTGTTTCCCGCTCCTGTATAACCGGCTATGTGTTGATGTTAAATTGTTTAGGACCCTAGTCAAGGAAAAGGTTTACGTGGTTTCCTTCCTCGTGGTCGGTCTTACACCAATTAAGACTACACCTATGGCAAATGCTGACTAGAGATAAATCGGCCACGAAACCGTATCCGGTGAGGGGTACATACACCCCTCGCTCCTTAGAAACATCCCCCGGACTGATGCGTCTGTGATATACGGAGGATAATTTTTTTTTTTTTGTTGTTTTTTTTTTTTGTTCTTTTGCTAACTTAGGGTGAGGTGTCAGGACGGTATTTGATAAATTACATGGTTCACGTCCCCAAGACTAAATTCCCACTATTTGCATGCTCCTGAAACTGGCTTCTCGAAACAAAATAATTTAGTATATTTCTAATACTGTCGCTAGGATTAAACCAATAAAAGAAAAGGTTATTTTAAGTGCTCACCGCCTTGCAGTACAAGATTATATCCTGGATTCTAAAGAATCCCATGGTTATTGTTTGTTTAGAAAATGGGGACTATAATAAAATTCAATTCTGTTTTCGAAAGATGGAAATTGTAAGGCCAGCGGTAAATGACTGAAAAGAACAAAAGCAGGGTCATAAAAAAGAAATCCATTGTTCAAGGAAGCACTAAATTCTGTCTAGACGATATATCCTTTTGAGTAATTCTAAGAGATACCGATCTCAATTGTCTTTTAAGAAGATAAAGTAGAGTCTAGACATGGACCCTTTTTTCTTTTGCTTTGCTGAATTGTATAGAAATGCCGAAGTCAATTGTCCTTCCTTATAATCTCGGGTCTAACAGGCGCTATGGTATTTTTAGAGAGAGAAGGAAGTCATGTAGCATCTCTTTCTCGCAAGACTATAAAAGGCCCGAACCTCCACGAGGAGCCCCCCTTCTGCCCTCAGATACGACACGGTTAGCACGTCTGTCCAGGAATAGTGTTTGTACCGAGGACAGCCAGACTAGTTTTCTTCGTGTATCACAGAAGTCCAGGACGCCATCTTAATTACGGGTGAATATTATTCCTCCTATTTTTAATGTGGATAGTCGTCGCCACGCTAAAAACCCACCGAGTAAAGTAATTTCAAATTGTTATTGAAATCTCCCTTGCTAAATACAACACATTTTTTTTTCTTGCCAATTTTAAACTTTTTTTTCTTGACATTCGTCAAGTTTTTTTTTATATATTTTTTTTCTTTTTTTTCTTTTTTTTACAATATAATAAACTGTTTCATTACAAATTGTTCTTGTTTAATTGTGTCGCCTGTCCCTGCGAGAGTTGAGAGAGAGTTATTCAGAGTTAAGTGAACCCAACAAAACCCCAGAGATCTAAAGAGTTCCTGTCTCGTTAAGAAGCCGACTGACCTGAACGGGAGTGCCACACCTCATTTGATGGTAATGTTTTATAATTAATTTAGGTATTAAAATGTGTAGAATCTTAATATTGTTTTTTAAATAGGAAAGAGGTGTGACAACACTTTGTTTAATCTTTAAATACCCACCATTGTTGTACAAGAGTATTAGACTGAAGGAATTTGAGTACTCGTATCTACCACACCACGGTGGTCGTCATTTTTTAAAAATGGTTTCGCATAGTTTATTTTATTAAACTTCTTCTTTAATAAACTTATATATTACTTAATGTTACCGATAATGATACGTGCAGGTTTGTTAAGCAGGAAAATCATTTTGGAAATAATAACGAAAGTTGGTAATGGTGTAGATCGATTAAACAGTAAAAGCTCTATTTCTAGCCACAGAAATCATTCACTAATTGCTCATAATGCGTGACTTACCAAATTACAGTCTCACCCTCATTTGACTGATATGATTGTAAATTGTTTCGTTTGTTAAATGGAGTTTCCCAGAAAGTGAAATACTCGTACATTTATCTATATACTATCGACCTTTTTTTAAAGAAGTTCAGAAGAAAGACGTAATATTAATTTTCATCGTTTTTAACAGAAAAAGCACTTTGGAAAGAAAAATATATATTTGTTTTATTACATCGATTTCTTAAGCCCTCCAGACATGATATTATATTTTTTCTTTTTCTTTAAGTTCATTGGTTTAAAATAGCATTAATTAAATGTAAGATTTTATTTTAAAGTTGGCATCAAACATGGATAGAAAAATAAGAGAAAGTCAAGAAATTCAAACTATCATGCCATTTCAGAAGGATAGAATGTCACACTTTTCTATCTCGATACATATCCTTCGCTTCTTCTACATTCATACAACTTCACATAAATATTCTACTATTTCTCTGACTTTTAAACTTCCTTCTTTCGCATGATGAAATCCTACTTTTTTTGGTATTTGCCTACCATGCCTTCTGCTCGTATTTTCAACTATACATATATTTGTTTTATTATTTTTTTCTTCATTCATTCATTGTATATACCCAAACCATCTCTCTTCATCTTACCCAATACATCATCCTCAAGTTGATATTCGTCTTTAACACTTCATTCGGTGTTCTAAGAAATTCAATATATTGTTTTTAATTATCTAGAAGCTATGGGTCGTATCTACTAGCCGAAATAAGCAAATAGTGCTACGTTTCAAAAGCTCAAATCTTTACCTCTCTCTTTTAATAAACTATATGCTATAACTCAAAATAAATAAACCTTAAGTTATCATTGATTTTTAACTAAAATATTTTAACTGTAAAGTTACGTTACCTAAAATTAACTTCTTTGCGATTTACGATGTGTGATCAATGATCTGTATCACTCTAAATACATGGACTAGATTACTCTAAAGTGAAAAAATAATTTACCGTAGATACCTGCTAAAGTTTTCATTTGTTGAAACCTTTTAGCTATATTCCATGATGTATGTAGCGTAAGAGTATGCTTGGTACAAAAAATCACGTACGTTCGCATTCTGTGTTTATTGGGACATGTTCGTCGAAAATGAGATTGTTAATTTACATTTCCTCAGCACAGCCAGAGGGTGGAATCCTATTTTACTAAAAATAACGCAAAGAAAACAAAAAAAAAGTAGTTTACGAAATCTGGAAAAACGGATGTTAAATCAATGTGTACATATATAAGTCAAGAAGTTGTGTTGAAATGAAAAGAATCTTGAATATCACAATACTTTTTTCAAAAGTATTTTTCAGTTGGTTGCCTCATGTAATGGAGTGCTACTCAAATGGTGGTCCGTAGTCCGCAGGTTTGCGGTAGCATTAGTTGTCGTAGACCAGAGGTTCCCAACCCCGTGCCCGCGGGCACCATGGCGCCCGCGGAACGATTCGTATGTGCCCGCCACTATTCGACAGAGACAGAATTTTTCATAAACATTAATTAAAAATGTGAATTATTTTTATTTATTTGTTAGAGTTTTAATTTTTTTGAGTGCCTAGGTTTATTAAATACGTTCGTATGTTTGCGATATTGTATGTATGAGTGGTTTCTTTGCTGACAGTACTTGTCGCAACTTGTCTAGCGGCGAGCAAGATTGCACTCTTCACGATATGCAATGCCAAAGATCACATTGACATATTGATATTATATTTTTATATAAAATGTTTTCTTTGTATTTGTGTTTTTTGTTTACTTTGTATACGTTTTGTAAATACATTTCTCTGTGTGTATGCAATTTGAATAATAATTTTATTATTTTGAAACATTTTTGTTTATTATTTATTAATAAATTATGAATATAAGAAAATAAATTATGGGAAAATGAGAAGTTATGGAAGGAGCTCGTCGATTAAAAATAGGTGGTGCCCGCCAACCCTACCGATATTTTAGAATATGCTCTAGAGTACAAAAAGGTTGGGAACCCCTGTCGTAGACCGTAACCTTGATAAGGTCAAAGTATCTATGTATTGTATTTCTTTAATTTAAAGAAGCTACATTTAAAAAATATTTTTTTAATGCCCACTCTATCTTTAAAAATAAGCCAGCTGCTAGGTGACACTAAATTGTAAATATATCGACCCACAAAGCGAGAAAGTTTCAGCAGCATCGGTATAATATATTATGTAATCCTGAATAAATTGGTACACCCTTAGACCCCTTCATTACATATTTAAAGTATCTTGAAATTAAATAGACTTTAGATTATCTTTACGTCATTATTCTACAATATCCTCCGTGGTCTAGCTGGTAAAATGTATGTCTTCCGACCCGAGTGTTGTGAGATTGATTCCAGTTGGCCTTAAGATTTTTTTAAAAGGCCTCCAGTCTCGTTTTAACTTAAGGCTTGTTCAACATATGTCTGGTTAGTTGACAGAAATTGAGATGTTGCAGTTAGCCCGTCAGTTGTACTGCATTTAACAAAATTGTGTACAACTGTATTCAACGAAATATGACCTAATCGGTAAAGTCGTGTGTCTTCCAGTTCAGAAGATTTGGATTTGATTCTCGTAAGAAACCTGATTTGTAAAAATAAGAGTTTTCATCTGGTTTATTTAATAAAATAAAAAAATAATTAAGAAAATGCGGTTTAGAGAGTGGACTATCTGTATCCGCATATGCTCACCACAAAATATGATGTATTTGTTTTCCTGTTCCGCCCGCGCATGCCGTCATGACTTGCGAAATATCACATTTTTAGTAAGTTTTCGCATGATGGGCCGGTCAACTTTTGATACTGTCTCGCGATGGCCGTGCATAAGGCACATGTTCAGTTACAGTCGTGACACAGTACGAACCTCAACAAGCATAAAAATATCACATAAAACATCAAAATATAACAAGAATTTATACAAGTAAAATTACCAATAGTATACAAACGTAATTGGTAATTTTACTTGTATAAATTCTTGTTATATTTTGATGTTTTGTGTGATATTTTTATGCTTGTTGAGGTTCGTACTGTGTCACGACTGTAACTGAAAATGTGCCTTATGGCGGACATCGCGAGACAGTATCAAACGTTGGCCGGCCCATGCATGCGAAAACTTGCTAAAATGTGATATTTTGCAAGTCATGGCGGCATGCGCGGGTGGAAACAGGCACTTGCGATGAGCGATTGGCCGCACATAAGGAGCGCCAAACGCCTTGGAAATACATTCTCAGTTCACTCTGTCAACAGCCTTTTACTTGCGACCATCTACTACCTGTCAAAGAGGAATCTCTTCACCCTGATATTTATAACCGACCTTTTCACCGTGAGCTGAAATCTCCGAGCATTGAACAGCAGCCATTCACCTATTTCTACAGTTTTTGTACCGGTCCCGTACACTATCTCTTCTCAAGGACGGTCTAACTCTTTTGACAAGAGTCTGCTCCCTAAATGTAAGACGTTTTTAGTATATTTTGGGTAGGTTGTAAGAGATGGCCAAAAAGCAATATTTTTATTTTACTTCATAAACTCGTATTTACACATGACCAAAAATGTATACAATTTGCGAAAAACCAACAGGTTATTTAATTTGAACACACAATTTTAATGGATCTGGGTTTGTTGTCTTACTTTTGTCGTGTCCTCAGTAAACTAGGCTTTTGCTTGTATCTCACTGAGGATAAACTCGCTAGTTTATACGGTACACAACAAAGTGTAATACAATACAACACAAATACCATATAATAAACTTTTAGAAGTCTATCCATCCATTAAGGTTAGCGTAACCTACTCGTATGAAAAAAATCTACAAACGAATGGAGTTGCCCGTTGCTTACATTTGTTTATTCGTCCAAAGAGAAATAAAAATATATATTTTGAATACATTAAAAAAAAACATATTAAAAGTTTTTACCTAAAGGCAAAACATAACGATATGAGAAAAAAACTATATTTCGCCGTTCAATAATCCAAAGCTATCCTTTTATAATGTTAAGCATTTCCCATCATATACATACCTTTGACAAGTCAGGCAAAAATAAAAGGTTTATTTTTTTGCTTCATTTCAAATAAATGTAATGTTGATATTTAAATAAAATTAAATATGGTTGAACAAAGTTGCCCGAGAGCGAAGCTACCTTTGTTGAAAAAGTCTATAACTTTTCTGGGTCACGGCCATATTGGAAACCGACACATTAGTTACTACGCTCAACCGTAACGTGAGCGCCACTTCCTTTTTCCGTACTGAGTGCCCACTCTATTCAATAACAATACTAATTTTTCACTTTTCCACCTGATATGGATGGATTTTTATTTTTTCTAGGTTTTAGATTAAATCTGTAAATCCTGTTGGCGTTAATCAGCTTTAGATGTATTTAGGTCATCAAATGATCAAGATATATAGAAAAAAACTTCCAGATAAAATTTTGTCGTGACTTTAGTCACCTTTGATCAATTTTGAGTGACTTTGGTCACTTAACTGGACTATGAACACTAAGTATTAAAAGTTAGATGAGATATTTCCATCATCTGAGAAATATTGAACTTATTACTGAAAAAGGTTACGCGAGCGTGTAGCGATAGGAAACAAATTCAATGGGGCGTTAAAACTTATATACTTAAACCGAACAATATCAAATTCTGGCAAGATGGTAGTCCATAACAGTATTTTAGTACCAACTTCGATATATGGGATTTAAACGTGGACTTGGAAAATACTGAATAGGTTTGTATGTATGTATGAGTTATTTTATATAAAATAGATAAACCAATATCTTCTTCACAACCTTTGTGACCTAGTTGGTAAGACGCCTGACTTCACCCCGAGGGTTCGAGTTAATTTCCCGATGGTAAAAAATACAATGGAGCCCAGGCTTATAAAATAGTTTATCTGGCAAACAATACTCGCGGTTATGAGACATGCGAGGGTTAGTTTCGCAAATTTCCAAACATTGACCAAAGTAATAAACCAAGCTTTGTCAATTAAAAAAATACTTTAATATAAACTTAAATATATTAGGGTTTTTTAATGTAATAAAAATATATTTGTTACCTTTTCACGTAGGGTAACATTATTACCACGACAAACTGCGAGCCCTTTGCCTACTTCAGAGGTTATAAACCCGAAAGTTTAATTAATGGGACCAAATATAATGTTACCTCCTAGCCATGATATTTAATACGTTCGCATCACTAGTGGCATTCTTTTTCAGATTAAAAAAAACATTATTAGCTTTTTCATTTACGTTTTATTCTTCAATACAATCAATTTTTTGAAAACAACTTCATTTATTAAATGCTCATTCATGTGAATTTTGTGGTCGATTCTCAATTGAGTAGACCTCTAATTTAATGAAACAGTCTCTGTTGAGGGTTTTCTCGCTAAGAAGCGCCCTCTTAATTTAATGTCAGTATAATATTTATTATATTTTTTTTAATGTTTTTCTTTTTTCTAGACAAACATTCGAAATGTGTCAATCCTGTGTAAAAACTGTTCTTATTGTAAACCATAAGGATTTTACAACCTACGAGGACTTGTTGGTAAGACGCTGGACTTCTACTTAGAGGTTTTAGGTTGCATTACCGATAAAAATACATGCTAGTGCTATACGTGTACGAATGTTGTATCTTCATATGTTATAGTATTGCCAACATGTGTATTGACGGACTGCGAACTTGTGCTTGCCATAATAATTCTTAAACCAAAAAACATGGTTAATGGAGAAGAAAACAATATTTCATATTTCTGCAAAGCCAATTCAAATGCTTTGAATTATACCATATGAATGGGGAAGAAGGCGAGAGGATTGATAAACTTTTTAACACTACCTTATGTAGGTATGACTTATAGTTACTTTATTTATTTTTATTTATTTTTATTTATTTATTTATTTATTACTACACATGACAAGAAATATACATAATTTGCGAAAAAACAACAAGTAATTTAATTTGGACATACATTATTTTAATGGATCTGGGTTTGTTGCCTTTCATTTGTCGTATCCCAGTAAACTAGGCTTTTGCCTGTATCTCACTGAGGATAAAATAAATATTATTCGTGTTTTGATATTGATGAGATTTCGAGAGAGATCACGTTGAAATCTATAATTATTTCATGGAAGGCTTCCGTGGTCTTGTTGGAAAGAAGCCTATATTCCAGCCTGGAGATTACGAATTCCCGTTGGAAACCAACTTTTTGTAAAAAGGATTCTAATCGAGTTTTTTTACTTTTTGTCTGTTTAACATCTTTATGATTATTTAGTTGGAAAATATTATCTTATGGCAATAGATTGTAATATATACAAAAAATGTGTAAAACAATATATTACAAGGTTTATTTAAAGCTCTGACATACCACTGAGGTTCAAAAGCTTCCACAGAGGTCCAAAAGCTTCAGGGCTCAACAAGTTGGAGGATATCTAGGCAGATACCACGTCAGCTACGCCCTCCGCGAACAAATGACGTTACAGATTAAATTTGATAGTTATCTACCCTCAGTAAAATGGCAACTAGAGTCAACAGAAGACGCATTATTTCGTTGTATTCCTAAGTCTAAAAACTTGAATATCGCGCAATTATTAAGTTTCTTTCGTATCAAGGAAAAAAGCTTGGTAGAAATTAAACGGTGTTTACATGCTATCTACGGAGGATCTTCATCTAAAGATTGTTTATGTTCTGCCTTGCTTTTCCCTTCCTGTGAAATAATTTTCTTTCCTTTTCCCTTCCTGTGTTTACCTTCCTGTCTGGCTTTTGTTTTTCCAGTTAACCGCTCTTCTTTTTTTACGTCATCCTTTACTGTCCATGCAGTGAGCCTCTGAAATCAGTTACAAACCAATGTCTGACTTGAATGTTAGAAAAAGAAGCCAAATTCACATACTGTCTCTATTGTATAATATCATTAACTGTCCCGCCACCTTCTCTTTTCTCGCCGAAAACTTTCAGCGTCTTTCCAATCATGGATTAGCGCTACACTCAAACAGATATGGTCTATTGGCCTTTCCAGTTCACCACTCCTCTTTGTTTACGTCGTCCTTTACTGTTGATGCAGTGAGACTCTGGAATCAGTTACAAACCAATAGAAGACTCGCTCCATCCTTGGCATGCTTTAAGAAGCGACTGAAAAAACTCTTTATTTCCAGTCAGTAAAATAACGTATTTCGTTCCTGATTTTTCTTTTCCTTTCCTCTCCACCATCTCTTCCTTTTCTTTTGATAGATATCTCACTTTATACGAAAATTTATGAATGTGTGATTGTCCGTCTGTATGGGATTTGGGCATATTTTCACGAATGTGTTCAAGGATTTCATGGGGATGGATAGTCATTTTAATGTTTTTTTGCGACCATGTAACTTAATCTACTTGTATCTGGTTGGTTTAAAGGGATTTCCACCTGGCAATAAGGCTGCTAGATTTTATTTGCAATTAAAGTGTTAATTGAATAAATAAATAATAAAACTTGATAATACTGCAATATTCAATTTTTACCATTTCCGAGTATAACGAAACAACACATCTGTTATTGGCTCTAGGTGACATACTACTGAAGGTAGACGTATCAAATATTAACTGTAACATCACCTAATATGCGGTGGGCGTGGTGGTATAGGTCCATATACTCTTTTACTTATTAAAGCAGGATACTTTTGAACCTTAGTGGTAAAATGGTTGATTGACTAGGCAAATGTGTTCAAAATGAATGTCGTATTAGCAACATCATGCGGTTAAAATTGTTTAATTTTTACGGACTTATGGATATGAGAACTAAGGAAGTTTAATGAATTACGAGTAATCTGGATTCTGAAAATATATAAATATAAAGTACTTTTTTGTGTTTGACAGCACACGAGCCTTTTTTCGAGAGAGTTTTTTAAAATTAATAACAGAAATCAATAATTTACTTCATTCGGAAAAAAATATCAAAATGTAAATCTTAATTTATTATGTTCCGAACCCTGAAATTATTATTGCTGACGTAAGGGCTCCAATGATATATTTAATTCGGCCGGTTTCAATTCCTGATAGGAATCAAAAAACGTTATTACAATGTTTAAATCTACTCCACGTGAATAAATCACGGATCAATTCCGATTACCCCCAATCGCCTCTTCCTGGAAGCTTTTTGAATGGTCTATAAAAAAATGATAAAGAGAAAAATGAATTTCATTATTCTGATGGATACGTTACGCCCCTGGTAAAAATCCAATTGGGTATTTTGTTTCACTGTGCAAAATTAAACTAATAATCGGATCAAGAATTTCGGGAATTAAACATTTTTTAAATTTATTTACGATAAATCTGAGTTTTAGGAACTTTTTGCTTCATAAAACTCTGTGGAATTATTAGATATTACAATATCCACAGATATAAATATCTATTCAGATAAAAATATATACGTTCTTTAAAAATGTATATTTTCTTTATTTGTTGATGATAAAATACTATTTTTTTATTATTAAAGAGGAAAAAAACTAGCTTATATGTAGAAAGTCGTCTGGAAATAGAAACAAACGTCTAAAAAACCAATAAACTGATGGAATTATATTTAACTCCGAAGGTGTTGGACAAATCACGATGGAGAAATACAGACCTCAAATACATATCACGATGGAGAAAGACGACTCATCGCGCAGACCTCAAATGAATGGAAAAATGCGTGAATGATAATAATTGTGTTATAATATAAAGGAAAAATACATGCTCTCAAAGGAAATATATCATATACTGCTAAAAATAGTGCTTACCTACCTATCGTAAATCTGGACCCTGTATGATGAAACGATGATCTCTAAACCCTGTATGATGAAACGATGATCTCTAAACTCTATGATGAAACGGTGATCTCTAAACCCTGTATGATGAAACGATGATCTCTAAACCCTGTATGATGAAACGATGATCTCTAAACCCTGTATGATGAAACAAAATTTATAAAATAAATTATAAACTGCGCTGAGCTGGACACTTATACCGCATGAAGGATATTGACCTTGCTAAGAAAGCTTTGTTCAGCGATCCGTAGAGGAATAGGAAAGTAGAGAAACCAAATCTGATATGGCTGGATTGTGTAACAGAAAACTATCACATATTGGGTGAACCTAATTGGAGGAGAGATTATGATGAGATATATAAGTGACAGAGAATCTTGCAGACAGTCACGATACAGTTTGGACTATAGAACTATTGATGATGATAAGATTTCTTTCGAATAACTTGTTTGTAACTATTACTATAAACACTATTTGAAACATGTATTTCAAAAACCCCATAACTCACATTTTTTTCGAATTTCACTTTTCTAAGGATATTCATTGTTTTGGAGGTAGACACGTATTATAGTGTAGAGAAACACCAAAATTCAAATTTCGACATTTTATACAGAAATTTCCGATTGGCCGACGTGTGACCGTGGATTAGATGGTAGCCCAGATGATGCTAATTTAATATTTAAAATATATTTTTGAGAAATAAACATTTAATTTGATATAAAACAATATTTTATATTTTTAGATTCACCTAAAAATGTGTATTACAGAAACATCAAAAATATATTAAAAGACGAAAATTTAGTTTTTTTTATTCTTATTATATCCAATAACATAAACACTATATTTCTCTTTTGTACAAGAAAATATATTTCTTACAAAATTTTACAATACACACTTTTTTTAAATTTCCCAATAAGTTAATCCTCCGGAATAATGGACTTTCTGAAAAACACGATTCATTTATTATTCCTGTTCATAAATAAATACATAGTTATTCTTATAGGCACTTTATATGTATAAACAAATATCTGCGAATACCTATTGTATTTCATATTCTATTTGGAAAAATTAAAAATAGGAATTTTGAAGTAGGAATTATGGAGGTGTCATGATAAAAAAAAATCAAAGTTTTTCTTATTAACTGTTGACTAGATTATCCGAGGTGGTAGAGGAAAAAAATATTCGGAAATCTCCGACATAAAAAAATACAACCAAAATTAAAAAATATCCTTTAAATTAACCGTTTTATTTTAAGTATGATAGCAAACCAGTTTATTTTTTCACTGTGTCCACTTTTAGGTTAATGGTGTTACATAGATTACATAATACGAGTATGATATAACTGAATAGGCTTCAAACGTTAGTAAAATCAGTACTGTGCTATGTACTTTTCCACTGTGTCCACTTTTAGGTAAATGGGGTTACATAGATTACACAATATGATATAACTGAATAGGCTTCAAACGTTAGTAAAATCAGTACTGTGCTATGTATTTTTTCACTGTGTCCACTTTTAGGTAAATGGTATTACATAGATTACACAATATGTTATGACTGAATAGGCTTCAAACGTAAGTATAATCAGTACTGCGCTATGTACTTTTTCACTGTGTCCACTTTTAGGTAAATGGTGTTACATAGATTACACAATATGATATAACTGAATAGGCTTCAAACGCTAGTAAAATCAGTACTGTGCTATGTATTTTTTCACTGTGTTCACTTTTAGATAAATGGTGTTACATATTTTACACAATATGAAATACCTGAATAGGCTTCAAACGTTAGTAAAATCAGTACTGTGCTATGTACTTTTTCACTGTGTCCATTTTTAGGTAAATGGTGTTACATAGATTACACAATATTATATAACTGAATAGGCTTCCAACATTAGTAAAATCAGCACTGTGCTATGTACTTTTTAACTGTGTCTACTTTTAGGTAAATGGTGTTACATACTCGTATATTACACAATATGATATAGCTGAATAGGCTTCAAACATTAGTAAAATCAGTACTGTGCTATGTACTTTTCTCTTATACAAAGGTACCATCTTCCTGATGTATGTCATAAGTAGTTGTAGATGTATTACTAATACCAAGCTGCACAATATCTTCATCATTTGAAACTTCATATCCAGGTCAATTATCATCTGCATTTATCCAATAACAGTTTTGGATTTTTTTACTGCCCCGGTTGAAATGACCCCAAATAAACGATAGTCTACTATATGTTTTACTACTGCCCTTTCCCGCATCAACATCGAATCCAACAAACTTATCGTTGGTCTGCGTTTGATTGTATTACTATATAAAGAAAAAATATTGTTATGGAGGTGATAGTAGAATCACTTAAAAAAACTGTTTTGTACTAGACATATAATTACGTAATCTCGACATCAATTGCCTAGATGGGAAGACGCCAGTCTTACAAATTTTTTTCCATGGGTTGCAGATTCGAAACCCGTTGGTACCAGTTTTTTTTAAAGGGTTCTAGTCTAGTTTTCACTGCAAATTTCTTAAACTTCTTTCTCGTTCTTTCTCGTACAGCCCAATATTCATAATACAATACAGGATACAATCCATAAATAATATAGAAGTATAAAAATATTTTAAATTTATACTTTTATCCTCATTCTAGAAATAGAAATATTTGTAAAATATCGTCCTTGACATGGAATTCGTGTGCTCCAAAAAATATTTTTTATTTCTAATCCACCATTTCTTGGTTAAAGATTAAATATTAATCTAAATTTCGCTCAAGACATTGCAAAACAAATAGCAGTTATCTAATTGTATCAGTTAATCCTTAACTCACTCCAACAACCGTGGGCTTTATCGTATTATCCTTATTATTTATACAACGGTAACCCCATTCCAGTGGCGTTAACTTCAACATCATTGCCATTTTGAATCGTTCACTTGTAAATATGAAGCTCCTCTTTCACCCCCCTATATCTTCAACTTACTTCAATGGAAGACGCCAGCTTCAATTAAATTGAAATTACTTCCAGTAAACAAGGTGATGGCATTATACTGATGACAATAAGTAGAGATAGTCAGCCGAAATTCATACAATTCTCAGTTTACAGAACAGGACCGTCACGAAGGGGTATGTTGACACATTCACTGAAACAATGGAATAAAATTAAAAAAACTTGGTTTTATTTACTTTAATTGTACTATAATTATAAGCATATCGCTATGTGTTCACTTTTATTATACTATAATTATAAACATATCACTACTTGTTAACTTTTATTGTACTATAATTATAAGCATATCGCTTTGTGAATTTCGACACACACTGTGTTTTCCTCAGGTGAGTTAGTTAAAATGAAAGGTAAACTTAACAGACACAAAGTCACTAAGTATATATCACTAAGTTCATTAAAATATACACTGTGTCCTCCTCCTAAGGTGAGTTAGGTAAACTGGAATACAGGTTTAACAGAATAAACGAAGTTTAAGTCACTAAGTATATTAATAAATATATCACTATGTAGATTTCAAAATACACTGTATTATCTTCAGGTAGTCATTTAAACTGGAAGGAAGGCTTTACTGACTTAATAAGGTTTAATTAACTCAACTGAGGATAATACAGTCTACGTTGAAACACGCAAAGGGATAGGCTAATACATATAATGGAAATGAATAATTTCATTTTTTTATTTCATTCCATTATAATGGATTTCCACTAAGTGACTCCTAAACAATTGAAACCAATTTATTAAAACACTTATTTTGTTTATAAGATTCTAGCTTTGCTCGTGAATTCGTTCTTGTAGATGTTGGTACATAACGTTGGCATCTTCCTAACTTTAAGTTGCATGTGTAAAACGTACTGAAAACATTTGTATTTTTTAAAATTAACTTTGTGTTTGCGTTTTTGGAAACACATTCTCAAGAAACATCCTCTTTGTTAAGCGTACAAAAGATAAAAGAAAGCACTGCATGAGACGCTTAAATGTGTACATTAATTTTCAGTAAAACTGAGAGCAAAGTACAGCAAATAAAGTTAAATGGCGTAGAACTTATGCTAGTTATAAAGGACGCAAACGACAAAGACGCGGACAAATGATATACAAATACTGAAACTCCTTGCCCTATATGCAACAAGATATTTATGCTTATCACAAATTGGCTTGTATAGTCATCTGGTGGCGTCAAGTACCCTGACCCACCACTTTGTATTATACCTCATCACAAATAATGAGCATTCATTATTTTTTTTAACCTGGCGAGTTTATTTCCATGTGGCAATCTCTTCCAACCAACCAGAAATATTTTTTATAGGCCCTAAGTGTTAACCAGACTGGAATCCTATTTAAAAAAATCCGGATTCCAGCGGGGATCGAACCCGCAACCTCCGGATCGGCAGGCACGTGTCTTACCACCAGGCCATGGGGATCGTTAATCATTCAATCGTCTTTAATAATGTTCAAAGTTTTTACCTATCTTTGAGTCAAAAATATGAAATATAATTAAAACACACATTATAACTTTCTTTTTGTAGATTATTTTATATGTACAATATTTGACAGTTAGCCAGCGTATGCAATTTAAAGTGCTGTCCATGTATTCCCAACTTGTTTCACATTTTAGTTACCTGCTTAGCACTCTGTTGTAAAAAAATAATTTGTCATAACTTATAATTCTCCCAGCTTTATGAAATTGATAACTACGAGTATTATATAAAAGCCGTATTGAAATCCGATTCTTTAGTTATGCAAATACAAATATACTTATATACTTGACTTCTGTTTATTTTTCAAAGTTAATTTAATTTATTTCTCGAATTTGACAAATAAAATTTGTGGAAATTGAAATGAATCTGGGGTATATTTCATTATTTATAAAATAAATTACTTCATACCATTATTTTTCAAATACTAAAAAAGGTACTCCTTACACTCGTTCTTACTTTGTCTACTTGAATTATGTGTTTTTGATAAGCTTGTTTTTCAATATATGACTTGCTTTTCTTCCATCTTTGAATATGAAATTAATTTTTTTTCAAGTTTTTAATATTTTCAAAATTGATCCATTTGAAAGATATTGGTACACTTTCCACATATCTTGGTGTTAAGTTCCCATTCCACTTTATTTCAAATACCATATATTTGTCAGTTTCATATTCTTTCTGAAATAACAGAGTTAGTTTTATTTTCCCTATTGAAAATTTGATTTGATTGATGACACCCATTTCATTCATACTCAGCCTTCTTCTTTCTTATGTCAAGCGTGAGACTATCCTTTTTGTTCCATTCAAGTCTTTCTTGAAAAAAAAACCTATTTAATATGCAATCGAAAATATCCAAAAAATGATGTTACTATAATTTTTCAGAGTTCGCTAACCACCTAATTGAGAACAACCATTGGTTCGATAAAAATCGTGGTTTGAGGATTCTACATATAAACCGAGGGAGATTGCATCTTGACCATTTGGAAATTCTCGAGATTAAAAAATCTATAAAATTAAGTTTAAATATCATCAATAACCAAAATAATTTTCATAATAGCCCTCGGCTTAACATGTTTCCAATTTAAAATCCTCCTTGTCTTAAATATTCACATTCACTTTCATATATTTTTTTCCCCGCCCCATTCACCATTGTATTACATCTCTCCCCACTTCATTCCCCCTACCTACCCTATTTTATATTAGGTTATTTACACTTGTACAGAATATGTTTTAGCAATTTAGTTTATATTCACTTGACGAAGAAGACGGTGGTCTTCGAAACTAGTTGTGAACCTAAATTAAACCTGTGGTGAACACAAAAATATATAATAAGTTTTTTATTTTACTTATTTTTTCCTTTTATGTAAAAAATGACACCACAAAGTGAAACTATAGTATTTTCGAAGATACAAGAAATTGACCAAGCTCAGATATTTCATTGACCATTGACCAAGCCCAGATATTTCCATGATCAAGCCCAGATATTTCCAACATTGACCAAGCCTAGATATTTCCATGATCAATACCAGATATTTCCAACATTGACCAAGCCCAGTTATTTCCATGATCCATTTTTTATTTTGAATTATCTCATAATTGACAATGATATCCCTTCTAAAACAGTTCAAATGCGGCTTGATAAAATATCTTAACATATGGTTGCCCGTTAGATTTGCCACCCGCATCCACCGCTTACATAGAACACACGGGAACGACGACCCTGTTGCTGAGTATTATCAGCACTGAATGGGAATCGGAGTCAATTTTCTTAAAATTTACCTTCTCAACTTATTGTGACACTGTGAGACAGACACTAACAATATCTGAGGATTCCATCCGAGGGTACAACGGAAATAATTCCCTTTTACTCGCCTTGAATAAACAAAAATTATAAGCAAACGTTTTCCGCTTTTATCTTTTATTAATGATTTTCACAGTGAACTTCCATTTATTAAGTTTAATTGTTATGTAACTCATTTCATTTGATTATTTGCATATTTTGATTGATATAATATTATTTGATTATTGGCATATTTGGTCGTCTTCGGAACTTGATATAATATTATTTGATTATTTGCATATTTGATATTTGAATATAATTTGATTATTAGCATATCATTTGATTATTTGCATATTTATTTGATTATTTGCATAGTATATGAATTATTTGATTATTTGATTATTTAATTGATTATTTGTATATGTATTTGATTATTTGCGTATTATTTGATTAATTGGATTATTTGAATATTGTTTGTTTATTGGCCAATTTGTCATCTTCGGAACTTGATATAATATTATTTGATTATTTGCATATTTGATTTTGTCTTCGGAACTTGATATAATATTATTTGATTATTTGTATATTTTGTCGTCTTCTGAATGCGGAAAGAAACGAATATAATATATCATCATCAGCCCGTCTCCATCCAAAGTTGAACGTAGGCCTCCCCTCTTCTCCATTCCTCTCTTTCCTGAGCACATCGTTTCCAGTTGCTCCCGGCCACTCTTCTAATGCAGTCTGACCACCGTGTCATATAATATATATAAAACGAAAAATAGTTTCTATTCCGAAATCAAATATTTGGAAAAACGCAATAAATAGTTGACAAATTTAATAAATGTCACAGTTAAAATTATTCGTGCAGTGTAAAATTGCTTATGTCAAACTATGAAACAATTATATTTCTTTTGATTTTTATCAGTAGTACAAATAAAATAACATACTAGCACATTCATCAAATTTAATAAAAACGTCTGGATATTGACTCGTTGAATATTCATACACATAAAAACCAATATGCCTTTTCCCTGTTGATATAGGCAGAGAGAATAGAGCACCAAAAACATTACATATCACTAACAATACAATGTTTACTTAATGTGGTATTTGGTCTTATATAAAATAGAGTTTAAAGTGACTACCTATATAAATATTGTCTATGATCCTATGGAGAAAAAAGTAGGAATTTGAAAAGGATAAATAAAAATTGTTGTTTATGGCGCTTATTTTTCTGTATTCGCATGACACCTTATAACACGTAATCACACATTTTCACACCCATAAATCATAATAATGCTATACTAATCAAGTATAATGATAATAATAAAAGAAAAATGTATGTGGCGCCGTTTAAAGAGCAAACTCTTTTCAAAATTCGATGGAGCTCAGGGTTCGAACCCATTTATAAATTTTGCTAAGACTTCCCTAAATGCATTATATCTAAGTGCTTCCTAAAGCTACACACGCCACCCTCTGATACTAGGAGGCAGACCAGGCAGGACCAGCAACGGCAGATGCTCTGTCGTAATAGCCCGCACGTTTAAGGTCGTGCTAATTATGTTTTAGGACATTTCATTTTATTTTTATCCATTATTAACCTACTCCGATATGGTCAACGTGGTTTAAATAGTAAGACGCCTGTGTTCCGACCCGATAGTTACGA
The DNA here is from genome assembly GCA_949825065.1 of Odontocerum albicorne. Classification (NCBI taxonomy): domain Eukaryota; kingdom Metazoa; phylum Arthropoda; class Insecta; order Trichoptera; family Odontoceridae; genus Odontocerum; species Odontocerum albicorne. Next base: position 8,955,060 of record OX463849.1, on the reverse strand, counting down.
ATTCGCTTCCAGTTGGTAATCCATTAATTTAAAAAAATCGTTTCAGCCTGATGTTTACTTAAAGCCGGTTTCTACATGGTCATTAAGCCACCAAGTAAAACATTTCCATCGAAAGTATAATAGAATACCATTTTTAGTACCATTTAATTTGTCAATAATAACATATTATTGACAGATATTTTTAACCTATCGATAAAAATGGTTTCGAATCTCGACTTACATACAGCACCCTTGAGGAGAATGCTGTCTGTAGGGTGCTATACAAATTATCATTTTATTATTGCAAATACCCCTAAAGCAAGTCTTACAACTTGAAATCAGTTTTGTGTACATTTTACTCCTAGAATGAAACAAAGTTAATTGCTATCCAAAATTTAATATAAATAAATTTATTGCCAGTTGAAAAAAAAAGTATTTTAAATGAAATATTCCACTACGATAAAGTCTGTCAAATATTGTGATTGAAATGTATTGTTTAAAACACATTATTTGGTAAATTAAGCTCGTTAAAAGTACCCATTATAATTATGTATCACATATTTTCAATTACTGAATTTTCAAATTACTTTTTGTCGCGGAAATGTAAAAATATTTCATGTGCGGTTTTACTTTCATTAAATATATTTTTACTTATAAAATGAAAATAACAACCTCCATGATCTACTCAGTAGGACGCTTGATTTTCAGCCCCGGGGTAACGTATTGGGCTCACGTTGCAAACCCAAATTTTAAAAAAATGTAATGAGATTTTCACTTCAAGCATTCTTAAAACATTTGTATTGTATTACACTTTCATTGTTTACAGTTTAACTTGCGTGCTTATTGCTATGTGATAAATTCTTCCTACCAACAATAAAAATCTTCAAGATACCATAAGTGTCAATCAGATTGGAATCATTTTTAAAAATAGCTGACTTCCAACGACATTCAAACCCGCAACCCTGACCTGTGAGAGAGACGTCTTACCAACTAGGCCACGAAGCTCGTCACTCTTGAAAGAAAGCGCAACACGGCAATCTCGTCAGGTTTTTAAGGTATTATCGTACATATTTATTGAGTTTATAATTGAATGAACTGCATATTTATTGTAACTTTTTCATCTTATAATATACGCCTTCAAAAATGTGGACTAAAAAAACATTTGATGTTCTCGCAGCTGAGTTCGCCTTCTATTTTTGACTGGGAGGATAATATCTGTGGCGTTATGGCAGAAGTTGGTATGTCCGTTTTTTGTCATTTTGTCTTTATTCTCTCAATTTATAGAAAATATTTCTTAGCATGTTGTGGCAAAACTTGGTGTGTCAGTCATTATCCAAACAAATGATATACTGTTTGGAAAAACTTAAAAAATGCTTCGTTTTACTGATTTTGACAGCTTATCAAAGTTAATATTGCTTCTCCTGTAAATTAAGGTAAAACGGACAAATCAACTTTTGCCGTAACGCCACAGATAACATATAAGATAGGATCTGATTTTTTGATAGCTTCTCTTTTTAATGTATTTCTTTTCCATTGCCTTCAAATATATGTGTAATTTCAGTATATGTATCATATGTTATGTACATACATACTCTTATACATTGTTGTTAATAAACCTATTAAATTTATCATGTTTTTATACAACTGTCTTCTTTTTTCAAATTCACATTTTAACGGTTCTTAAAGCGTTATGCAAAAAAAGTATTAATCACTTTACCCTGATGACGATTAATGTTTTAAATTTCACAAATTATTGTATTCTCCACATACTTTCTAAAAAGATTTTTTGGCATGGATTCCTTTTCACTGTGAAATTTCTGGGGAAAAAAGTTGATGGGTTAGCTAAACTGCCTTCAGAATCTAGAGCTCTCTTTGATTACTTAAATCCTTCGTCTGATTTTTTTCTTTCGAAGACATCAAATGTTTTCCAACTGGTCCAATGAATGAGAGACAAGTTCAAAATTCAAAAGATAATTATCTTATATATATTCATATTCAATCCTGAATTATAAAAATCTTTATTATGTCGTTTACTTTTTGGTCACAATTATACTAATTTTCACTTATCCTCGAAAATTTTTTAATTACTGTTCATGTGAATCTATTTTTTTTAATAATTCTAACTTTAATTTTGTATTTCTAATTTTGATATTCCACTGCAGATGTTTTCCCTTAGTTCTTCTTCTTCAGCCGTTCTGGATCCATCCCTGGATATAGGCCTCCCCTTCGGTCTTCCACAACTCCCTATCTCGGGCACACTGCAAACACCTCACCCCTGCAGCCGGCCCATCTTACTATATATCATCCGACCATCTAGCATGTGGTCTCCCCACACCTCTCCTGCCCATTCTAGTCTGCCATTCCAGGACCTTTTTCGTCCATCGAGAGTCAGAACATCTGGCAATATGTCCTGCCCAGCTCCATTTTGAGGCAGCTGATCTCTCAACTACGTGCGTGACTTTGGTTCTCTCTCTCATCCATATTTGATGGTCTTTCTATCTGGCAGTAAAACTCCCAGCATCTTCCTCTCCATGACTCTATGTGTCACTAGTAGTTTTTGCGTTATTCGTTTTGTTAGGACAGAGGTTTCGATTGCATATGTGAGGATCGGTAAGATGCATGAATCAAAGACTCTTTTTTTCAAATGATTGGGGTATTTTGGAGATTTCAGGATGTAAAAGTTTATCAAATGCCGCCCAGGCAAGACCACGTCTACGCTCTATCTCGGCCTCTTGATTCTCTTTTCCCAGCTTTACAGTGTGTCCTAAGTACACATAACTTGTAACTCTCTCTATATTTCCTCCCTGATTAAGCCTGTTTAAATATTCCAATCTGTCAACTAACATTTGATTTTAAAAAAATATAGAAATTAAATATACAAAAATATTTTTTTTTGTGATAAAATATGTTTGAATGTAATATTAAAGTTTAATTTGTTATCACGTTTATTTATAAAAAAAAATATTGTTAAAAATTGGAATACCGGTTAATCGACTTGAAATTATATACGAGGCATATCCAGAAAGTAAGTGTACTGATTTTTTGTAGGTAACAATTTTTTTTATTTAAACAAAAAAAAAACGTGGTTACCGTAGTACATATGTAAGCTATTTTTCGACATAGTCGCCATTCCTCTCAACGCAGGTGGTGAAGCAGGGTATCAATTTTTTGATGCTTTCCTCGAAGTAGTTTCCCGCCAGCCCCTCCGTCCACTTCTCCACCTCCTCCTTTACCTCCTCGTCGGCTGAAAACCTTTTTCCACCCATGTGCAGCTTCAGGGAGGTAAAGAGATAGTAATCTGAAGGTGCTAGGTCAGGGGAATGCGCAGGATGGTTCAGGACGTCCCATTTAAACGAGGCGAGCAGTTCCTTCGTGGCGTTGGCCGTGTGTGGTCTGGCATTGTCGTGCAGCAGGCAGACTCCCTTTGTCAGCATGCCTCTCCTCTTGTTCAGAATCGCCCTCCGCAAGTTTTTTAGGGTCTCACAGTATCTCGCAGAGTTGGTGGTCTCCCCTTGAGGCATATATTCAATTAAAATTATGCCTTGACAGTCCTAAAAGATGGATGCCATGATTTTCTTGGCTGATATTGTGGTTTTGAACTTTTTGGCGGAGGGTGAAGAGGTGTGACGTGACCGTTTTTAAACTCGCGACACCGCTTGTACACACTCGTACAATTCATAGCTTTATCACCATATGCAGTTTTCACCTCATTATAAACCTCAACCGGAGGTTTTCCCTTCCAAACGAGATAACGGATGACGCCGCGTATTTCGCACTTGGCGGGAGATTGGGTTGACATTTTTCACGAAACGTGTTGTCGCGTCGACACTTCTCAACGTACTGACATCAAACCGGTCTCGTTGCGGAGGAGAAGGGTCAGACTACACGGAAGTGTAGCCAACATGTTGAAAATAAAATCCATCCGGTCGTGAGAGCCTCAGTACACTTACTTTCTGGATACGCATAGTATTTAACCCAGCTATAATAGTTTCAAGTCATATTCGATAAATGTTCAGGGGTATTACGGAATAACTTAGTTGGGTTCACATTCATCCCTAATCAGCTTATTTTATCATTTCTATCATAAATTCACTTGATCCACCCATACGTTCCAAAGTCTTCCTCTCATACGCTTTCCACTCACATCAGAACTGTATATCTGGTTTTAAGTTTTTCTTTATTCATTCGTTCTACATGTCCGAACCATCTTAATCTACTCTTAATCATCTTACTTAATTAATCAGCCTTGAGTTCACATTCATTTCTTATCACTTCAGTCCGTGTTCTGTCATGCATTGTCACTCTTCTCAATTCTGTCATACATTGTCCCTCTTCTATATGCACGCATCTCTAAATCACTTGTTTGGCTTTTCTCATCCAAGTTGGCACCAAAATACTATAGTGGACTGTCATCTTAGCAGATTTTGGTACTGTCCAGTTCAAGAGTATGTGTTTTAGTGCCTCATCGATTTTGTTTCCTAGTGCTACACACCGTTCGATATCCTTCTTAACACTTCCATAATCTTAAAATATACTACCTAAACAGCAGTATTCCTCAAAATAGATTACCAGAATAAAATCAATGAAGCAGCAAAAAATTATAATAAAATCGATCAAATTCAATAAATGAAAATAATTTACAAAAAGATAAATCAGAAATGAAATAACTAGAATCCCGACAGTGTTTTTTTTTTATCTTTTTGTCTTTTTTTATATATTGATTGAAAAGATAAACAATACTTTAGTGTCTTTTACAATCATAGAAACTTTCGATAAACGAAAAATAAAATATGAACATCTAAAAATCAGCGATACTTAATTTTTTGTCAAAAATACTTTGTCCTTTCATTTTTCGATTGAAAATATATAGAACACTTTAAAAAGTCTACATTCACTCAAGTGTAGTGAAATGACTGATTTAAAACATTGTCTCTTTTTTTTCAAGTCTCTCAATGGAATGTCCACTTTATATTTTTCTCATACAGACACAGGTCTGAGAGATGTTCCTTTGGAGATGAACTTTGAAGTCGATTTTATTATTGCTGACCCAGTCATATTGAATGACCTGCCTCTAAGTGTTATATATATGGGCCATGTGTGCAGCTTTACGATGCGCTTAGTGACAATCCGTTGTTGGAGGTCATATTAAAATTAATGATAATATATAAACATAACAACACATAAACTACACTACACTACACCTCAAACCGAATGTATTACTATCACATATCGGAAGATCTACAAAGGTGTTTTATAATTCGTCTTCTTCTCTTGGTAAATTTTCTACAGTTTTCTTACTCAATAAGTTTTTCAAAACATATACTAATCTATAGAAGAACCTTACCTAATAGCCATAGTCACTGCTTTTCTACACTTTTACTCAACTTCTACACATTTATTTTTTAATATTTTTAATCCTCCATAATAGTGTGTTCAAATCACGAGTTAGAGTTATTTCATGATTTTTATTATTGACACCTAAGTATACTTCATAAAGTAAAGGAAATTTTTATTATTGACACCTAAGTATACTTCATAAAGTAAAGGAAATTTTTATTATTGACACCTAAGTATACTTCATAAAGTAAAGGAAATTTTTATTATTGACACCTAAGTATACTTCATAAAGTAAATGAAATTTTTATTATTGACACCTAAGTATAGTATACTTCATAAAGTAAAGGAAATTTTTATTATTGACACCTAAGTATACTTCATAAAGTAAAGGAAATTTTAGAAAAAAATATAAAAACAAGACTTCCAAAAATTTCTAAATATTTTTATCCAAATTTAACGCCATTGAAAAAGTAATTTCATTAGGTTTTCAGAAATTTTATTCGTCAAATCTAAACCTTGTGTCAGAAGTTTTAAAAATAAATTGCTTGAAAATAGAAATTTGTATATGACAATTTTTCATCCCTTTTCTATATTCCGTAAAGCAATAAAATAAGCTACATGTGCCAATCATCCCCAAAATCGCCTCGCAACTGTCATTTTCCTGAGACGGGTAAAGGAGGTTCTCGGGATATAATCCGTTTTACCTTCTTTAAAGTTACCTTTGTCATAAATGTATGAGTGGTACAGGGTAAATAACGAGTGGACAATTTTTGATTTACGGAAATTGATTTTATACCCTTAATCTTTTACAAAATAATTTTTTCAACAAAAACTTCACACAATAAAACATGTAATCCTCTTTGAATAAATATAGATTACATCGTGTTTAATTTTCATTTCAGGTATTTTTAAAATCATGAGTGATTATTCAACCTTGAGAATACCTTGCTCTATATACTGTGCTATATAAATTGTCATTTTTCTTCATACACTAAAATTTATTGAGTAAACCTCAATTGTTAAATTCAATTCTTGACTTAGAATAGTTTATGATATTTTTTTGGGAGTCCACTCATTACATTAATCCCCGATTCTCACTTCTTTATAATCCTCGATTCATACCTTCTATCTTAAGACTCTCTTCAGGCACAATGCCTCGAAATATCATTCAGTCTGAAGACAGCCTCGGGATAGGAGGTAGAAACACGTATAGTTAAGAATAATGTTATTAGTGAATTAAAAAAACAATTTATTGTTAAATATTTTTATATAGAGTTCCACAAAGATAAAAAAGAAACCTTTGAGAGATTCTCGAGCTCTCCAAATTGTCTTATATACAACGCAAAATATCATTTTATACAATAGTACCACCAAAGTTGGTTCTTTATGGCGTTTCAACGAACGAGGTATATTACCATGTGGTAATCTATTCCCTTTGATAAACGAAATTTCAATAGAAAAAAAAATTTAAGGAGTAAGAAAAATAGTAAGAGTTATCATATTATATATAAGATGTAGGGATCATGGTTGGGGTTTATGTTAAGTATATATGATATTCATTGAAGCATCTGTTGAAGACATTATTTATAAATTTTAACGATTGGAAAATATATTTAGAAAACCAAGGTGATAAGGCGAATGGATATATTACTCGTAGATAAAGATTAAGGTAAGTATAGTTAGATAAAGGGAATTATATTTTGAGCGTAAGAAATGCAAGTCAAAGAAATCGTATGAGTTTTATGCAAGGTGTATGAATGTAGAGGAGAAAGATGTGTGTCACGATAGGAAATTCAAGCACTCTCTGCATACCCCGACATGGAGATGGCGTGATTGTGTGTACGGGTGTATGTAAGACTTTCTAAGACAAATTGATAAATAATTATATAGTAATTTGATTACTAAAACACTGTTTATTTCACTTTATATAACGATATAACCCTACCAGTTTCAAGGTTTTTACCTCATCATCAGGGGAGTATAAATAATATTGAGTTATGTTCAGCCTGGTGCCAACATACACGCTTCTAACGCTAAAAACTCAGGTTGGGGATTGTGGGTGGAGGAGGCTGCTTCAGCGAACAACGGTGAAATCTTGGGAATGTATCATACGTATTTGCCAGATATTCATCTCAATACACTGACTTGTATATTTTTAGGGCTTCTAATCTGTCCAATTTATTTCCGTTACTACTGATATGCAAGCATTTGGCATCACCGATAGAAAATGTGTAATTTTCGACGTTCGACAATTGATTTTTGTTGTTTTCACTCAAAACATGTGAAACCCAAGCGCCGAACTTCTGGACTTTTTCCATTGATTTAAGATGGCGGTATACAGTCATGTGACTACAATTCATCTGCTCAGCTAATTTTCGGTGGTTTGAAGAGGGTAAATTTATAAAAAAATATGGTTTAAGCGGTCCTCATCAAAGTCCACTGATCGTCCGGAACGCTCCGTGTCTTTCAGGTCGAAATTACCGTCTTTGAAACACAAAAACCATCGACGAGCTGTCCTTTCATTCATAGCATCTTCACCGTACACTTCGCAAATATCACGAGCAGCTTTGGCAGCTTTATTCCCTCGGTTGAACACGAACAGAAATAGGTGTCGAAAATGCTCACTTTCGTCTACTTGACATTCCATTTTGAAGGGTTGTAATCAAATAAAATAATACATGTAACGTAAATGCAAACACAATATCTTGTAGAGCAGAACATTTTCTTTCGAATGACGTTTAACCTTTACCATTTCGTTTTACTTTTGGTGCTCATTTTTAATTTGGATAAAAACGGACACAACTTATGTTAACACCTAATATAAAAAATAATTATATATTTTTCGTCATCCTCACGGAACCACCATTGGTAACATGTTTAATGAACCAGGACTGTCAAAGTCAAATGTATATATAAACAATATGAAAACGAATAACAGATCGACAGTTGAATTACAGACAAATCGCATTAGCTCAGAAGACTGTCAAGTTAGATTTGAATTTGAATTGAACTCGGTAAGTTCAAATTGAAACAATAAAACTTTAAATTGAGTTCATAGCTCGATTGCAGCGTCCAAACCTGATTAACTGACAACCAGATGGCTTTAAACTAATAGTTTTCTAATAAACTAACATCTAATGTCATTATATGCTATAAGTTAAACGTTATATTACATCTTTATTTATTTATAATAAATATATGACCAGAAATTTTATAAATATGTAATTTGTGAAAAAACAAAAAGTTATTTAAATGTGAACACACACTTTCATGGATCTGGGTTTGTTGCCTTTTATTTGTCGTGTCTGCACTAAACAAGGTTTTGGCCTGTATCTTATTGAATATGTAAAATGAAAAATAAATGAATATTTCTTTCCAATTTTTTATTATATTGTACAATACCCCATTGCATATTCTCATAAACTCGATAAACAATAAATCTCAATTACAAATATGTATACATCACGCGAAATCCCTCATACTTTACCACCCCAGACAGACCAAAAAGTTCATCCCATAATGTGTCCCATATTATCTTAAAAAAAAAACTACACTCAAGAGTCCACACACAAACCTTTGCTACAAGTCATTCCTCATGCAAACCCAAATAATCCAACTTCTGTCGCAATAACAACCACACTCCGATCGACTGTCTATTTTTTTTTTGCCGCATTTGGCCTTTATTGAATTCGGCACACCATTGTATGTCATGGGAGGCAAATAGGCATATTAGCTTTGGGCTAAGATACTCTTACTATAGTTATGGTGAACATTTGATCAGTTGCCATGCGTGTTTTATATCTCTGTTGAGTCTGTATTTTCTTTTTTTCTTGATGATTGTGCCATAGAACGGACTTGAAGTGTTAGTTGGCTACGTTCAGAACCTGATACTCCCTGAAAAGCTCCGTTGTGAGATATCGAGCAGGAACGTTATTAATTATTTAGGCTATGAGGATACATTTTGTAAAAGAAATACATTTATTTGGTGGACCGGATATGTGATATGCACGGGCCAGCATAAGCTCTTAAAACGCGACTTATACGGGGAAGCAAAAGGCAAGCGAAGGATTAGGGGGCAGAAAAAGCGCTATAAGGACAATTTGTAAGAGTCGCTGACTTTGTTCGAGGTACTTGAAAGACTTGGCTCAAGATCAATGATCTGTGATAATGTATTAAAACATCAAATTATTAAGGATGAATGTGAACATAGACTGATGTGTTGAGTAAGATAAAGAAGAACTCTCTGAAAATGTTTGGGCATGTAGAACGAATGAATGAAAAGCAAAAAAATAAATCTACAGTGTAAATGTGAATGGGAGATGTGTTAAAAAGGAAATGTACAAGTCAGAGAAAATGCAGGAGTTTTAAAAAAAATATAGAGAAGTAAAGGTTTTTTTGTCGAGATAAGAAAGTATTTCGCCCTTTACTCTCTGTTAATCCTAAAAGTGAAATTGTGTGATGGTTTGTACGTATAAAAAGTAATTTTTTTACTATGGGCTGCAGGTTGATTTCGGATTAAATTTAAAATATAACACTCAGCACACGAGATTGCATACGGAGAAGAAACATTCGAAAGCTTACTTTTTCAGTAAAATTAAGAAAACTCAGCAGAGAGTACTTTTAATTTGAAATTTTACGACTCCGCCTAACAACAGTGCTTGATAAATAAAAAATGTACTTTTCGAGCAAACAGCGAACTAATCTTTTACGGGAAATTTAATATTTTATTCAGTTCATAGGCGGGGTTTTTTTTTTAAAAATCCACATCCAATTGAACTAACCTCATAAAATCAACTCGATTTTAGAAAATTTTGAAAAAAAAACTATCATATTTCATTTAAACGTTTTATTTGTCAATAATATAAAAAAATACATAAACACCAACACATATCAATGTCAAGTTATTAGGTACAGCGGAAGAAGATCTTAATTAAAACATAACTATACTTTAAATGAAATGGTACTGGGAAGTTTTTTACATCGAATTATATTCGAGGAGAGGTTAAGCTTTGTTTCTCGTGTAGATAATTAAATATATGTAGCATTGAACACATATCAATGTCAAGTTATTAGGTACAGCGGAAGAAGATCTTAATTAAAACATAACTATACTTTAAATAAAATGGTACTGGGAAGTTTGTTACATCGAATTATATTCGAGGAGAGGTTAAGCTTTGTTTCGCGTGTAGATAATAAAATATATGTAGCATTGAACACATATCAATGTCAAGTTATTAGGTACAGCGGAAGAAGATCTTAATTAAAACATAACTATACTTTAAATAAAATGGTACTGGGAAGTTTGTTACATCGAATTATATTCGAGGAGAGGTTAAGCTTTGTTTCGCGTGTAGATAATAAAATATATGTAGCATTGAACACATATCAATGTCAAGTTATTAGGTACAGCGGAAGAAGATCTTAATTAAAACATAACTATACTTTAAATGAAATGGTACTAGGAAGTTTGTTACATCGAATTATATTCGAGGAGAGATTAAGCTTTGTTTCGCGTGTAGATAATAAAATATATGTAGCATTGAACACAAATCAATGTCAAGTTATAAGGTACAGCGGAAGAAGATCTAAATTAAAACATAACTATACTTTAAATGAAATGGTACTGGAAAGTTTGTTACATCGAATTATATTCGAGGAGAGATTAAGCTTTGTTTCGCGTGTAGATAATAAAATATATGTAGCATTGAACACATATCAATGTCAAGTTATTAGGTACAGCGGAAGAAGATCTAAATTAAAACATAACTATACTTTAAATGAAATGGTACTGGAAAGTTTGTTACATCGAATTATATTCGAGGAGAGATTAAGCTTTGTTTCGCGTGTAGATAATAAAATATATGTAGCATTGAACACATATCAATGTCAAGTTATTAGGTACAGCGGAAGAAGATCTAAATTAAAACATAACTATACTTTAAATGAAATGGTACTGGAAAGTTTGTTACATCGAATTATATTCGAGGAGAGATTAAGCTTTGTTTCGCGTGTAGATAATAAAATATATGTAGCATTGAACACATATCAATGTCAAGTTATTAGGTACAGCGGAAGAAGATCTTAAAAACATAACTATACTTTAAATGAAATGGTACTGGGAAGTTTGTTACATCGAATTATATTTGAGGAGAGATTAAGCTTTGTTTCGCGTGTAGATAATAAAATATATGTAGCATTGAACACAAATCAATGTCAAGTTATTAGGTACAGCGGAAGAAGACCTAAATTAAAACATAACTATACTTTAAATGAAATGGTACTGGAAAGTTTGTTACATCGAATTATATTCGAGGAGAGATTAAGCTTTGTTTCGCGTGTAGATAATAAAATATATGTAGCATTGAACACATATCAATGTCAAGTTATTAGGTACAGCGGAAGAAGATCTAAATTAAAACATAACTATACTTTAAATGAAATGGTACTGGGAAGTTTGTTACATCGAATTATATTCGAGGAGAGGTTAAGCTTTGTTTCGCGTGTAGATAATAAAATATATGTAGCATTGACCAAACTGAGTTCGCACAGATTAAGTCATGACTTCTCTCAGAAGAAATATTTTTTTTTTGTAAACTTCGCAAGCTTTAACGATTATATTGTCACACCTTTTCCTATTTTTTAGAATAACATAATGTACACATTTGATTACGTAAATCAAGTTTACCAAATTCCAATCTTACCAGGTGTGACGCCTGCTCTGCTCAGCCGGGTGAAAAAGGAACAAATCCTCTTTGATCTCAGGAGTTTGTTGGATTCCTTAAACTCTGAGTAACTCTCTCTCAAAACTTTTACCGGGACAAGGGGCACAATAAAAAGAGATATAATTTTAAAAACAAAAAGTTTATTATATATAAATGGATTAATTAAAAAAAACCTTGAGCGTGGCCCAAGGAAAAAAAAAAGTTTTAAGTTCGGTTCCCGAATCAATGGCTCGTAGGTTGTGTTGTGAATTCAAACAAGGGGGTCTACAATAGCAAATTTCTTAAGGAAAGCCAGGGCATAAGGTCCCGTCACGAAATCCAGCATTAAATACAAGAAAGAATATTCACCCAAAATTGAAGATGTCGTCTGAAGCGTCTATGATACGGCAGAGAAAATGTAGCTAGAAATACTGGTAGTATTCAGTGTGCGCAGCGTTCAAGGAGCGTCCGTACAGCACCACGTCTCGAATGGAAAGGGGCTGGCGACCCGTACGCCTGCCCTTTTAAAGACAATCGCGAGATAGAGAGGAGAATTATTTCCATCTCCCTTAGTAATACGAGTGGCGCCCGAATGTACAGACGTGGAACTAAAATGTACTTTAGCATGTCGTCATCGAAAGATGTTTCCAGGAATTATACCTGGGTGTCTCAGATAGCAAGCGGTGTTTTGAGACAAAGGAGATTTTATTATCCAACACTTTTAGTAGTTTAAAATATCCCATCCCTCTATTTAAAAACAATGACATCGGTATTCTTTACAATTCGGGACAGGGTTTGGAGCCCGAAGCGGTAACCACCTAGGAGATTTTTATTGCCCTAATCTTATCGATAGTATTCTAAAATATTCCAGTATTTTATGATATTTTATTTTTATGTTTTCAAAACAAGCACATGGTCAGTCATCGGTCTGACCACGTGTTTTATAAAACATGACATGTCGAGAATTTACAATATCGAGGACTTATACTATGCAATTTATCCTGAATGCCTTTTAGAGGATTTATTTCATTCAACATCGCGATAATTTCGCCCTCTATTTAACTGTGTTTCTAAATAAAAATATAGTCCTCACAATATATTATAAGTCGATAATATGGTGACATCATTACTATGTTCATGTGGAAAAAATTAAATGCATATATTAGAAGAGTTTATGTTTAACCTTCAAGCTGTAAATCCTTTAATGGTGAGTTCGACAATGTTCTATTGTTGGATGTAACGGGTCTAACAACCTAGTCAGATAGAAGAACATTATTTGACTCGCAACATTACTCGTATTTCAAGAGTCCGGGACTAGTTCAGCTTATGAGGCTACATGACTTTAATATTTTTTTAAAACCTGAATAACAAGACGTTACTCATAAGGCAATCAATATATGTATACATTATGTAAACTTCCATACGATTAAGTCTTTCAAAAATAAAGTGTAAAAGTTGTTCTTGCCAGGATGAATTAAACAAATTTTATGAGTTTGCATTTTTTTATTGTGTTTGTCTCGTCTTTTTCTAAGTTGGCATTTTTTCTACTATATGGCACTGTTTAAATGGCAATATTGATTTTTTATTATTGTTTTTGTAGCAAAATGTCATAAAACCGTTAAAATAAATAATTAATTGTGTTCAAATACGTGCGTTAGTGTAAGAAACGAAATAATCATTATTTACAATATAATCTAGAGAGTTTATTAGTGTTGTAATTTCTCCCGACCTACCCAAAACACGTGAATACCAGACTTAAACTCAGTACACAAATATAATTTTTCCAAATAAAATCGAACTGACAACCCACGAGTAAGAAGACAGGCTGCTTGCCAACTAGGTCATGGAAGTCGTTATGTAGTGACATATTTTACATTTTATCTCTCAACAACAGCATGGTTTAGTGATCTATTTCAGATAGTTCACTAAGGTCCGATAACATTTATGATACGTAAAGAGTAAAGTGAAATGTCACATACTTGAACGACTTTAAAACATCCATATCCGTGGACTAAACACACGCAATAAACGAATGTTACATGATTCAGGAGCGAGTTAATGGCGAAAAGGTTTCAGCATTTCAAACTTTCAGCGCTCTAGTTATTCAGTAAAAGAAGTAACGCTTCGTGAAATTATCTTGGGATATTCAACACCCCCCATAAAAAAAACCGACTTAAGATAGTTTTGATTATACAAGTCCTTAAATAAATAACTAAATATAGGTTTATTGATAGCGACATAGTATGTACATATATAAATATATCCTGGAATTACATACATACTCGTATTTCAATATAATGTCGAAGAAAATACATTGAAGAGAGAAGCTATCAAAAGGTCTGGAATAATCTCATAACATCCCTTCCAATCGAGATACACATCTCATCGGATGTTTTTTTTTAACCCACACCCTTGTATATATGATCAAAGGGTATTTTTTCAGTTTATTATTAATATGTTGCATTATATTATATTGAATTACCCGGCAAGTAATTTCGTATTTTCGGTCAAATTACATACAAATCATTCCGCCATTTACCTTTCACAATAGACAGAGAAAACGAAGTGAAACTATCCTATCTTGATATATATTTTTCTCCTCTTCTAAATGTAGACACCTTCTCATACCGCTCATGTGTTTTATCTGACTTTTACCATTCTCTTTCTTTAAAATAACACACACGTGATCCAAACATACTTACAGTACCCGGCGGTAAGTAATACACATCGGGCTTTAGAAAGAGACTGTCGGCTAACTTCGGCTTTGTAGAGCGTCGTCTCTGTCATATTCATACACGTGTTCCGTCGCGATTTGTCAGTCGTTGCCAAGCGTTCTAGGGACAGAGACGACGCTCTACAAAGCCGGAGTTAGCCGATTATGGCTGACAGTCTCTTTCTTAAGCCCGATATGTATTACTTACCGCCGGGTACTGTATATCAAATTTAAAAGTAAAATTGCACCACATACTCGCGCAAAGCGGTTTTTCATATTTTTAGTATCTTGGTGATCTCAGATGTCATATAATGCTGATTTTTGTTTTTATTAAGACTTGATTTGATCTTCATCAGCCTTCTAGATAGGGCACAATCTTCCAAGTGTCATATCACGGAATATTTTAAAACTATTTTCTGAACAAAATATTACTATTAAATTATGCGTTGTATTGAAAACGTTAAATATGTTATAATACATGATGTAATAAGGAATAAAAACAAGGAAATAATACGGATTAAATGAAGCAGTGCTTAACCCTTTTAATCCCATGGGACCGATTATCGGTCCTAACTGGTATATGCGAAAAATTCTACGGGGCCGATCATCGCCCTTAAAGTTTTTATACAACTTTTTATGTTGAATAAAAAAATATGTATATTTTTTTTAAATATGAAAACTGCTTATTATTGAACACTCTACATGGAGGTCTCCACAAAGAGTTAGGTTATAAAACTAAATATTAACTGAGATAAAAAATAAAACATAAACTATTGTTTTTTTGCCAAAAAGTACTTGGGATTTTTAGCACATTTTATGTAAAATATGCTGGGATTAAAAGGGTTAAGACAAAGGAATAAGACATTTTAGCCATGTAGAAAGAATAATGACAAATGATTTACATAAGTAATTTATACTCATACAAGTTGTATATAAAGTACGAGTTTCAAAATTTGAAAAGACCTATAAAAATATGGCACGACCAAAACAAGCAAATCTTGATAGAGAAAAGAGTGAATAGCTTTCATGATAGAAGAGTATGCGTGATGATAGGTATATATGTGACAGAAGCGAATGATGTGTGCCGGATTGAATGAAGTGGAGAAATGTTATATCTGCCTATCGACATATAAAAAATGGCACGATGATAATGATTTTTTTTTTAAATAATTTAATAAAACCGAAGGGAAAACAAAACCAGAAAGACTTGGAATGCGAATCAAAAAAGCTGGTAATAAAATAACACGAGTTAGTTTTTAAAAGTTAAGTATGACTTACGTTTAAGTAAAAAAGAACTTCGGAATTAATTTATCTAAAACAGCTTTTAAATTACTCTGCTTTCGATGAAAAATAATGAACGGACTGAATGAGTATTTCTAAAGAAATCCAGCCCACTGTGCATATTATATGTTAGTATGAAACGTAAATAAACCGGTACAACTATTGTTTTAAGGAGTCCTTTAATTCCCTGGCCCCGCCCCTGACCAGAGAAGGGAAGGCATCTCAATAAATAATCCCGTTTCAGGGAGTCAAAATAACTCCTCGCTCTCTCGCTGTTATTTGCTTTCTTTGAATTCAATTAATTTATTTAAAGTGGTTAATTTAATTTAATTTGATTTCAATAATTTAAAAAATAATTTTACGCATAAAATAAATTATTTTTTTATTTAACAAAGTAATGTATGGTACAAACATTTGCCAAATGATATTATACCTGTACGCAAATTTATATCTCAAGAACTTGCCCAATTTATATACTATATTATAACTATGAACTAACTTCATTTTAATTTCCTACCTTAGAATTAGTTAACACGTACATACTGCTTATAACTAGATAACAATTCTTACAACTAATTATTTAGTAAGTACGTGTTCACTCGTTCAGGTTATTTGTACTCCATCACATTCCCTCATCCCTCGGCCCTCCCAGCTAATACTGTATGTGGACTAGTCAGGCAATAGCTGATGCTAGGTTTGCGCTGAACCTTTACTATTATTTGTTAATTGCATAATTACATTTCCTAAGTATGAATAAGGCAACTTTATCAGATTTTGTGGTTATTTTTAAAGTA
Organism: Odontocerum albicorne; assembly: GCA_949825065.1. NCBI lineage: Eukaryota > Metazoa > Arthropoda > Insecta > Trichoptera > Odontoceridae > Odontocerum > Odontocerum albicorne. The sequence continues at coordinate 8,938,255 of OX463849.1, read as the reverse complement.
GGTGCTGTTACGTTCTGGAGAGTCCTTCTCAGGCATTTCCTTAATTACAGGTCCTGTAAAACAGTTTTTGTCATTTCTTACATTTAAAACTTACGCTTTAATTTTGTATAATCATTCCTTTGAAAAATATTAAATTTTTTCAATTCAAGCTTTGTATTGTTGATACAATTGAAAAAATGGAACTTGATTTTTTTGTATTTTCCATTGTTTACATAAATAAATAATTGAAACCCTAATTGTGTACTAAAATAAATAATTAAAACCCTAATTGTGTACTAAAATAAGTAATTGAAACCCTAATGTGTACTAGTAATTGTAAGTATTACTTTGGAAGATATCTATTCGTTATTTTTTCTTTCCTTTAATCATTGTCATTGTGTTATATAAAATACATTTACATAGTTTATTTTGTAAATAAATAAATACATAATTTCCTGGACCGTGTGTTCAACTTTCCGTTACTAATTTTATTCAATCATATTACTTCATACCTGAAGGAGCTGAACTGGTGGTTGGACGTGAAAAATTGACGCAAAATTCCCAGACTATCTCAATTGTATGGCCTTCCCAACTTACAGCTCTTATTTTTTACTTCATCCTTCACTGTCCATGCAGTGAGACTCTGGAACCAGCTACTAACCAATGTTAGACTCGCTCCGTCTTTAACATGCTTGAAGAAGCGACTGAAAAACCTCGTCATTTCTTGTCAGTTATATAACGTGTTTCATTCCTGATTTTTACTTTCCACCATACTTTCATTTTCCTTTGATTGATGATATCCCACTTTTACTTAAATGTATTTATGTCCATAAATATGAATAACTTATTTAATAATTTTGCGGTCAAGTAACTTGCTTTATTGACTTTAGTTTGGTTAGTTGAAAGAGATTATCACCTGGCTATAAACCAGCCAGATTGTATTGACAATGAAGAATTAAATAAATGAATAAAAAAGCTTTTATAGAAAAATAATTATGTTGTAAATTCAAATCTTTTACGTAAAATATGTACAGTTTGTGTCAGGTAGCCTAGAAGTTTGTGTCAGTCTCTATTTATGCTCGAGTAGTTTCGACGCGTCAATCGGGCGTCATCTTCATAGAGTTAATACATCAGTAAGACTAATGATTTCAAAAATATACCTGTAGCAACTGTCACAGTGTTTCAATTGGTGTTGAAATTTCATTTGAGATATGTTGCTATCGTTCGAATGATAACAGTAAATACTTGTGTCAGCTTCTTGTAAGTTTGGCTGTGTAAGAAGGCACTGATGCATCAAGTATTTACTGTGATCATTACAATTAGAGCATAATAACTCAAAATTATATGGATTACATCAAGTACTAACAATAACCATAGATATTTTTTTAGTCATCAATCTCGTGGAAGCACTAGCTCCAAGAGTACTATTCAACCATAAAAATTACATAACTCAATAAAAACCGTAAGTTTTCGATCAATGATTAGGATAAAGATTTTGATGTTGCAGGTCCAGTTACGTGAAAAAGTCTGCCTCTAAGTGTAAGAGATACGGGTGGCGTGTACAGCTTTAGGAAACACTTTAAGACAACCATTTTTAAGAGTCTTATTGAAATATATGATTGGACATGAACACTACACCTAAGTCAATGTATAACTCTCATATATGGGAATATGTATAATGTTTATTATTTGTTCGATTTTCCTTGGTAAGTTTTCTTACTAAAAATGTTTCTTCCGAACCTAATACAAGGCCGCAGCTATTACTTTACTTTCCTTCCACTGATTTTTAACAAATTTATTTTGCAAAATTTTTAACCCGTTCGAAATAATGGATTCAATTTCCGAGCTTGAATTACGTTAATAATCGTTTTATTATAATCAAAGATTTTTCTCTTCTAAGTTTCACAGGTATTTTTATATTTTATGTCTAAATATGTTCGCACATTGAAACTCAAACAAAATGACGGAAATAAAAAAAGATCAGGACCAATCACATTTTTCTTTTTCGTAAAGAAAAACGAAATTATTCGGAAAGAAAAACGAAATTATCCTTATCTCTTATACTTTCAGTAAATACAAATAATACAATCTTCAGTCTATTTCTCAGAGCAAACACAGGCTGTTGTCTTTCAGGAGTTATAAAGGTTAAGAAGACATTATCCTTTTTATATCATAAAGACAGTTCGTACATCTCAATCTGATTCAAGGATAATAAAAGCAAAAAAAAAACTTAACCAGAGACATTTTTATTCGAAAACAAATATTCTCTTAATATTTTTTCTATTCATTTGTTCTTAGCAGAGTCCTTCTAGGAAAACTATTTTAAACAACAAGGAAAAATATATTTTAGAGGGGGATGCCCGCGGGGTAACGCGCTGAGTTCTGTAGGAAAGGTCGTAGATTTGAACCTTGAATGTACTTGAATGTGACAGACATTTGTATCCACCTAGAGAGTAAGAATACATATGACGGTCTTATATGAGGAGGTAATATTAAAAAAAGAACATGTCCACCAAATGAGAATGTTGAGAAGTCGCAAAAAACTGTTGGCTTTAAAAATATATGACATAATAATTCATTGTGAAATATCTGAAATCCTTAAAATTGCTTAAGGTGACTTGATTTGTTGTTTAAAATCGAATCATAATAATTAAAATAGTTATTCTAATTTCAAATATGTACATGATCCTTTTTGAGTGAACAATTCTACTTTAACCTTTTTTGATTGAACATATCTCGGACATGATGTTTTTGGTTCGATTTCAAAAATATTATAAAGGTGTTGCAAAAAATAATCAAAAATTAATAAGGTAGAGTAATTTATTTGTATTTTAATCAAATAAAATAAGTAAAGTACTACAAAATAAGAAGAATTATAACTATACAACTGTATATATGTTATGTAGGTAGATAAAGCTGTATAATGACATTACACTGCACGTACGATTTAAAACTGACAGTTGTTGGTGAACTGGTTGGTATGAAGTTAGACACAATCGGAAAGCTATGATTAGTCGATTTGGACATGATCTTTTTTGATCGGTTTGAAGCCTGTACAAGATTCTTTTTGAAAAAGTACTGGTTTTTTATTATGATTTTAAAATGATTTATGTTCTTTTTTCATCGAAATGAAAATGTTAAACGGCTCCGTATCATCGAATAGAAGAAATCTGCTTTATCAACTCATCTTTTGTATCCGATGGACATGATCTTTGTTTAATGTTACCCCATGTCTTTGTTTAATGCTACCCCATGATCTTTGTTTAATGTTACCCCATGTTTAATGTCAACTCATTTTTTGTATCCGATGGACATGATCTTTGTTTAATGTTAGGCACCTTCTCATATATTTGAAAAAAAAAAACCAATGTCCAAATGTGTTCGAACATCAATAATACGAGTACATTAATTATTCACATGAACATATTGTACAAATCAGCATTCGCTCTACAACCCAATAAACTAAAAGAAACAATATTTAAATGAAAACAAAAGTCAACCAATTTAAAAAAGAAAACAATAAAAGTGGAAAACTTAAAAAAAACATTTATGTATAATATGTACAAAAACAAAAATTATTTTATAAACATATAATAAACAAAAATAAATTAAAAACTCTCCTACTTGAAGTATGTTCTATGACAGTAAATGTGTTACGAGATATAGCACAGTGAGCTGGAACAGAAAACAAAGTCAAAGAGGCACCAAAAGACTTATAAATTCAAACTAAGGATTGATGCATGAGAGTTAAACGTGGACGTGAAAAAATAATAGATGGCGCTCTATTGAGATATTGAAAATATTTTTGATTCCAGTTTCCCCCTAGAGCAACTCAATATGTCCACATAAATTGTATTCCCCAATCTATACATTCACGCAATGGGCGAGAAAAATCCTTAATTTGTGATTTAAACTTCCTCCCTGAATTTAATACATAACAATCGGTCTGAAACATTAAACGATATCTTTATATGAGTTCTTCACGAATTATTAAGAAAAAAAGCTGTTTGATAAGAAGAAATTACTTGAATAAATCTGAACGATTTGATTAGAAAACAAAAAATATAGCATATCACCGTTGTTTTTAAAAAAAAATAGTTTAGATTTTTCTCCTTTTTGAAAATAATATTATTCCCTTTCACCCAGAAATCGGTACTTATTTGCACTTCTTTTTTCTGGTTGATAAGCATAAAATGCCGTAAGACAATATACTCACTGTCTGCATATTTTACAAAAAAGTGTCAAAATAAATCGCAAGTAAATCTCTCATATAACATTATTATTTATTTCAGATAAATATCAAAGAAACCTAACTTTTGTCGCCAGCTGAATTTCAAACGTGCTGAATGTATATAATTATGAAAGATAAAAGTTTAGCAAATTTTTCAGTTATTGTGTATCCAAATTGCGTTGTTTTTTATATGTATTTTTACTAACGCAAAGGCAAAAATGAGACTAAAACCAAAAAAAATATAACATGTGTCAAATGTGGTTAAGTAATAGTGATACGAAACTCAAATATGGTATCTGCTCTGGAAGATCGATCAATATTGATGACGACCAAATCAAGGCTTTTATCGAGAATGTTCTACCAACGTTATACAACACAATTGATAACGGAGATACTGAAATGTCGAAAACCACTGTCTAAGAGCATTAAATGCTATTTGCGTTTGAATTTGACATGAAATAACTTTTGAAACGACCCAATAGTGACTTCTTTGTACGACAGTGTATAAAGATGTAAAGAACGGGATAAGATAAATTCATGAAGAATTTAAGAGTTAGGTTACAGTTCTTAACTCGCTTCAACTTTTTATTATAATTGAAAATAATAAATTTTTTATTCCTTTCCTTAATTAATCCTTTTCGCACACCCGACGATGATAACAAAGCTCTTTTAATGACTGAAAGTTCCCACTTAACATTGTTCCCTTAATACAAAAACAAACAGTCTAACTAAATACTTTATAAAGGCAATAATTTTCCTCTTCCTCTCCTTTCTCACCTCAGTAGATATTTTCCTATTAACCTTAAATTTAAATTCAAACAAGGAAACTAGAACTTGCCCTGAATGTTAATGTACTTTTAAATAATTAAGTTCACCCCCTCACGCTTAATGGTTTCCATCCTTTGAAAAGTCGATTATTTATTTATCAACTTTCGAGATTTTAAGTAAACAAACAAATATTTAAATGAAATTGACATATTCCGTAGCTTATGTCGATGTTACGTACACGAATGTATTAGAAAGTCTAAGAATGGTTGGGTAGACTTAGTTATTCATTAACTTTGTCGAGTGTTTAACAATGTAGTTAAAAAAAAGCTGAAAATCACATAGACGAATAAATGCTATGCGTATGTCGTCGTTTATCGTAGATACTTTATTATTTATTTAATTTTTTATTATATAGTTTATCGTAGATACTTTATTATTTATTTATTATTTAGTTTATCGTAGATACTTTATTATTTATTTATTTAATTTTTTAATATATAGTATTTTCAAGTGGCAATATATTCAAACTAAACATACAATTTTGAGTCAAAGGTAGTAATTTACATTGTTTTTGTATTGAAAAACAGCTATGCAATATCAAAATGTTACAAACAAAAAAAAAACATGAATATAAAAAAAATGTTAAATTAACAAGAGCATTGCTGACTAGAAAAAGAAAAAGGAGATTCGAAAAAACAATGATAGAAAAAAAGGAAAAACATGATCAATTGATTCATGATTATCATTCCGCCTGTAGAGAACCTCGAGATAGGAGACAGAATGTTCAACAATAAGTTACAGTACCCAGCGGCAAGTAATGCACATCGGGCTTAAGAAAGAGACTATCGGTCATAATCGGCTAACTTTGGTTTTGTAGAGCGACGGGTACTGTACATGGTTATTTCACTGATTGTAGATTAACATATAACTAGTAAAATTATAAAGTGTTTTTTTGTTTTGTTGTTTTTATTTCATTTCAACGATTATCTCAGATAAAGTGACTTTACAGAACAGTGTTTTAAAGATAATAATTTATCGTACCGCATACAAAACAGTTAATGGTAAGTAACGCAATAAATGAACCGATCGGAGCATTTCAGGTGCAACAGACTGACGACTCATAATGGATACCTGATTCCAAACCTTGGAGATACAAGTCAAACTAACAGTTGCACAAGACAGATGAAAGAAGGTTAACAACGGAACAATATGAGTATTGCGAAAAATGTCTGGAAAATCAATGTATGATAGAATAAGGAATTACGTAATAAGATAAGAATATTTAAAGAAGACGTCCGCAACGAATCAATGATCAATTCAGAAAGACTTGCGAAAAATGTACACTAGTAGAAAAGAAAATTCAAACAATTTGGTAACAACTAGAGATATACGTGGTACGATCAATCAAATTGGAAAGATGAAAGAGTTTAAAGCTTTTATAAAAAAAAATAATGTTATGATGAATTGAGTGGAAAAAGTAAAAGATGTGTATAAAATAGAGTGTAGAATTGTTGTCTACTTCAATATAAATACGATGCGATGGTGATGGTGATAATGTTTTTTTTTATTATGTCAATTTTAATAAACGTCATAAAAGTAAAAGTTTATTTAAATTTGGTTTCCAATTTTAACCTCGTTATCGAGGTTTTTTTTCAGAACAATGTTGAGATAATGTACGAGTATGTTAGCCTTTTTTTTTTTTTTTTTTAATTTCAATTGTTTTATTGACTTAAGCTTATATTTATAATTAAAAAATAATGTGATTTAAGACTTCGTTTTCTCATAATGCAAACTTAATCAGAGCAGTATTTTAACAATTTTGTCAAGGCAGTCGATCCACAATTTTTGTAAGGAATAAAATTTTTCACTCTTAACGGGATAATGTATCCAAAATTGAAAAAAAAAAATTCAAAATTGGTTACGTTCGTTAGACGAAACTAATCAAATCATAATTATCGAAAAATTATATCTTTTTAATAGATAAACCACTCTCACTGGGATGGTTTGTGCAACCATATTAAAGTCAAAAATACTACCCGTATTACACAAGAATTAAAATTAAAATTTAATTTCAAAAAAAAAGTTTTTTAAATAATTTAAAACATAAAAAATTGCAATCTTAAAATGACCAATTAAAGAGATTGGTTGAATACTTCAAAGAGTAAATTTTTTTTATCGGAAAATAATTAAACGTGCGTTACATACCACAAAAACATTCATAAAAAAAATAACAATATTATTCAGAAAAAAAAAAAATCTTTTAAAATATAGTGCATGAAAACACCAACGTTTAATATAACATCTTCTTCTCCCTGGATCCATCCCAACTCACTGTCTGCGAAGACTGTTGGGGTCCTCGTTATCAGGTTGTATGCTTTTCTGTCCCGGACTACGTCCCCCAGGCCGTACCTCTGCATCAGGTTATCTTTTTGCACCACCCATGAATTCTTTGGTCTTCCTCTGTTATTCGAGGAAGATCCATGGAGATTGTCTGGTTCACAATGTGATCGGGTGCTCTGCGTCCAACGTGCCCATACCATCTCAATCGCCTCTCCTCCATCTTACTGTTGATGTCTGTAACACTTAGGCTTCCACGAATGCGTGAGCTTTTTATTTTGTCTCTTAGGGGCACACCAGCTGACCATCTTAACGTTTAACATAACATCGAAGGTAAAAAGATAATAAAAAAACAATTCATAAAAACACAGTAATGGATTCTACTATTGACGAGCTAATATTTGATCATTCTTGTGATTTTTTAAATTTATTTGAATAATTTTCAAAATAAGTTAATATGTTGTGAAAAAATAAGTTAATATGTTGTAAAAAAATGTTTTGAAATTATCCTTTCCTTCATTGATTCGGAGAAAGATGCAAACTATTTTTGAAATTAGGAATTAAAAAAAATTCTTCCTTCAAAAATAAATATTTTTTACTATTCAAGCCCCTTGAAAAACAGATGAGGAAAAATAGTCACACTTTTTGATTTACCCTCCTACATAAATAAATACATAAAATTGTGTAATTTTCTGAGAATATTTAGAAAGTAACATAAATGGTGCCATAAAAACCAAACTTTGAGTAATACATTAAACAAAAGTAATATATCTTTCGGTCCCGACTCATAATTTATCCACGAGACAATAAACTTAACGTTGAATCTTAAATTTTTCAATTGGTTAAGAGAACATAAAGTTAAAGTCACATTTGATATTTTAAAAAAAAATATCAAATAATCAACCTGAATATTTCATCGGTTTCTGGCACAAGTTGATAGGTGTCAATTTTCGAAAAAGGCGATTATTTGCTATTATCATCAAAGTGATAATGTGCATGGCTGCTAAAAAATCATATGCGATATTATAACTGAATATACTATTTTCACACAATAGAAAAATAAGTACAGTACCCGACGGTAAGTAACACACATCGGGCTTAAGAAAGAGACTCGGCCATAATCGGCTCACTTCGGCTTTGTAGAGCATCGTCTCTGTCATTCGTACACGTGTTCCGTCGCAATTTGTTAGCGCATCGTGCGACAGAGACGACGCTCTACAAAGCCGAAGTTAGCCGATTAAGATGAGGTTAAAACCTTGAAACCGGTAGGGTTATGCCGTTACATAAAATGGAATAAAAACAGTGTTTGATAAAACATATTACAATATATACGAGTACCTTCTCAAACAGCTTCCACGACTTCTTTCTCTTCTAACATTTTCTTCTTTCAAAATATTTATTGCATGATCCAAGCATGCTTTCCTTGATCTTCCTTTACCCCACGCCTTCCACTTAGATATATTTGTTTTGTTAAAAGAGGCCTGAAGCGAAAATCAGACATGAAGTTATTATTAAAAAATCTGGGTTTCAACGGGAATAGAGCCCGCAACCCCGTGCTGGAAGACAAACGTGACACCAACTTGGCCACGAAGGTTTTCATATATTGTCATGCCACATTCTCTCCTAAGTGTACAAATTTCTGCATAATTTATTTAGCTTCGGTCAGTGTTCTTTCGAGACCATGTTTCACAATCCATACACTAAAATTTGGACTAACATACTCACTGCAGATTTAGTACACTTATTTCAGTACCCCGTTAAATGCCACGCCGTTCAAAACAAGAAACTCTCACAACTCTTCCTTTATCTGAGAAAATACTATAGTAAATAATAATTTATATCCTATATACATTTTATGACTATTGACAATTCATCCAGAAGCAATTAGGAATGTTCATTTGGTCCTTGACTTGAATATCTCCTTTTTCAGATTTTACTTAACCTTACCAAGTGGACAATTAATAAATCAATGTCCATCACCCGTGATGAGTATATTAGTAGGCATATTTCAAAGTGGGTGATCAGGGAACTTGATGTTGATGCCACCGAAGATGACTTTATTAACCAATTTATAATATGACAAGGAGCTTCAGTATTTGCAACTTGTCTGCGTCTTAATTTTCTATTGGGTCCCTGATAACTAGCAACAGTTCTACTCCAATTACTTGCATCTGCTGCCGTTTGCTCCCATTTATGCAGGCCATAAATATTTTTAAGCGTCTTATGCAGTTCGTCCTTTTATATCTTATTCTGACCACAGTGATTCTTTCTGCCCTCCGACAGTTTGGCGAAAAGGATATTTTTCGAAAGTCTGCACTCAGACCACGCAAACCATGTATCCATACCAATACAGGAGTGCACGTGACACCTGAATCTCCATGGTATAGTAAATCGCTTTTTTCAATACTTCATAATTTGAATATTTATTATTTGTCTGAGATCCCTTTGCTGACATTTTTCGAATGTTCTAATATGTGAACCCATGATACACATCCATACATTAAAGATTATATGATTACAGATTTATGAACTGCCATTTTAGTTTTTAATGTTATATCGTGATAATTAAACAATCGCCTATTAATAGTCCGAAATGTCCGAGAAGCTGCGTTTAATCAATTTATAAACTCGACAACTATGTTTTCTTTGTCGTGGGTATTAGTGCCCAGTTAAGCAGCCGTGATAGAGTATATCTGTAGTCTTCCATTTTCTTTGGAAGAGACCTGCTAGCTACCTTTTTGTGTGTTTTTAGAGAGCGATTTTACCAAAGGTGCACTATGAACTTACTTCAAGAAGATCCGAAACAAGCCCATACACAATATGCATCGGCGAAGCTTTAATGAAGCTGTACATTAAAAAGTCCATGGAAAGGAAGGAAAATGTGACACCTTTACGGTTGATATTTGAAGTTTTAATTAAAAAAACTACAATATTTTTTTATTAATTTAAGAACATCTTAAGAAAGTTATTTGTAATAAGGTTTTTTGGAGTTGTTCCGCATAGCTTGGTTTGTGATGCCAACATTTCAATTATCATCTTCAGGTTTTGTTTTAAGCTATCTTCGCACAAGTGGATGCACGCTGGGTATCACATGACCTGCATCGGAGTCTCAACCGTAAAGTGAGCACAAACGTTCATCCCGATTCGCGATCGTAAAGTGGTTCCATCCCACTACGGAGGGTCCACAAAGCGTGCGGCTTCCACAAAGGTTGATGTTATTGCTCATTTTCATTTAGCTGTCGCTTCCATTTTACTATGGGGTACTATATTGATTTGAGGCTCGTCGTCTCAGTAACAATATTAACCTCATGAAAGTGTTGAGACTTTTGGAGAAACTCTCAGACAATATACGAAAATCGAGAACAATATCACACACAGAGGACGTGCTTTGATATATGATAATAGGCAGCAAATACCTTTAGAGCATTTCAGAGAGCTGGTAAGTTCACCCTTTTTTAGATATATAGCATTGAAACTTAGGCTACTAAAGAATTATGTGTGGTTGCTCAAATGAGTCAGAAAAATAAATACGACATTGCCATAATGCTACGCATATTGCAAGATGCATCAATGTGCCCATCCTTCAGAATCTACAGAAAATATGTTAATGACATGAAATAGGAGAGTACTGTCATTTTTTAGACATGTTGCTAGAAGATATTAAAACAGTTTGAAGACGCTGAGCGTGATGAAAGTGAAAAAAGAGTCACTGGTCACCAGCAAGTGAATAAATAGAGTAAATCAAACATATGACTATATTCCTCATTTAATGCTTAGTTTATCATGGTTCAAGATCAAAAGGAGGGAATGCGAATAAGATGGTCAATTGCTGACCAGATGAAGGATTGGTGCCGAGAATCCACCACTATCAATATCACACTTGATGGTCGGCCCATTGCACCCCGTTAGTTGATCCGAAGATCTGTAGAAAGGAAGTCCCAACGCTATTATAGTTACATCTTTTTGAGTTAATATGATAAAAAAACTGGTGTTTTCATTACAATTATAATGGTGGTTTCAGATTATTATGGATCAACGTCCCTACGACTAAATAAATTGGCACATGGTTCATATCTTAGAAGTTGAAGTAATAAAAGGTCAATAAAGCTGAAAAGGTATGAAATATAAGGACATCAACATTGATTCAATCTGTAAACCTTTTGAAGCGATGATTCATAATTACTGTACATATTTATGAACATTTGCCATATAAAACTCAGGTACATAAAAGTTTTATTCAATTAGAGTTTTCTCAACAGTCTATGAAAAGAACATCAAGCTACTATCAGTTATAAGTAGCTTTTAACCTTTTTGTTTAGTATTATGACTTAATTTTGTCTTTTACGTAATATGCTGTAAATTAAGCACTAAAAAATAATGGCAGATACTTAATAGAGTTGATAATGGAACGAGGTCATTGAAAGTCATTACTTCGTGTAAATGGTAGATCCAATTAATGGAGCCTGAAAATTTTGCCAAAAATATAGGTTGAATGTAAAAAGAGACTTTACTTTTCAGCTCTGAAACCATGGTTTATTGTTTAGAAAATTATTAAATTCAGTTTCTTAAAGCTGTGACTTTATGAAATACTACGTCTTTAAAAACTTGTAAACCTCGAAGCTCTTTACGTTAAATAAAAAATGTTTTACCTGCTACTCAAGTGATGTAGCAAATAATCTTGGATGATCTATAGATGATAACTTCGATTAAGTTTATGTTATCTGGTATACTTTAGAAATAAATGCTCGGATTAAAATTTATGTTTTAAGTTAGTTTAAGAAAACTGATTGAAGATATTTTGAATATGTGAAGAGAATAAATGACGAAAGAATGTCTAAGCAAGTATACAATCAGAAATGCAAGGTATGGTTATAAGAGGTAGACTGTAAAAACATGGCTAGATCAAACGGAGCAGATATTTAAAGTGAAAATATGAAGTATGGTACATAACGTGAGGAGGAAGTGAAATTGATTTGCTTGGATTGAAAAGTTAAAAAAACTGTTCTCTCTACCTAATGACAAGGGACACGTGTGAGGTGTGATGGTATTTATGTGTACATGTCTTCAATGCATACACATAATATTGGCTGGTCAAACCTAATGGCAAAGAGAGTCTAGCTCAATGATCAGTAAATTGAATCTACTGTAGTCTTGTTTTTCTTCCTTCTAGTTCTTTCCGATTTTGTGGGGTCGACTTTTGGAGCCCTATATCTCTCCAGGAATGTCTGTTGTGGACAAGTTGTTATGAAGTTTTTATCTGAATTTATGTTTTTTTGTAACATAAATACTGCTTGTTGTATAATTTTAAAGCGCTTCTATGTAATTTTTAAAGGAGTTATATAAAACTATACCGGCAGATTAAACATGCCAATCGTCTTGAAATTTTGATTTCCTTGCCATCTAAAGTTGGTCAAGAACTGAAAGGGTCCGAACCCTTTCAGTCCTTGGACGTGGAAAGAACTAAAAGGGTCCGAATAAATATTGTTGAAATGCGTGAATTGAGAAGAATGCATGGAGAAGACAAAGTATGACAGAATATGGAAAGAAGTGATAAGATATGATATATTAAGTAAGATGGAGAAAAACACTGTAAGATTGTTTGGACATGTAGAAGGAATAAATGAAGAAAAACTAACAAAACAAACATATACTGCAAATATGAGTAGAAGGCGTGCTAGAGGAAGACCAAGGAAAGTATAGTTGGATCAAGTAAACGATATTTTAAAATACGAGAAATCTAGAAATTCAAAGAAATAGTAGAAGTTATATGGATGTAGAAGATGCTAACAATGTATGTCGAGATAATGGCGAAATGGTATGTAAGAGTATACCACTAGCTAAACTCCTTGCCGTAAATCCTTGGCATTTATAAACCAACTACTAGACTCGTTCTAATGAAAATTCCAGGAAGTTTAAATTTGTATGCACAGGAAGCAACTATTTGAACATTATTTTGATTGAATTATTTTAGACGGGATTTTGGAACGATTATCAATCCTGGAGTGCTTTGGGCATGACTTCCACGGAGTTATTTGGTGATATCATATCAATCAATACATACATACCATAACGCAGTCTCCCTGTCGTACTATACCATCACGTCACCTTCTCTAGCACATCTTCCAATCACAATTGCACTGTAAATTGGGTTTTTTAGTCTTTCTTCAGTCACTCGTTCCACGTGCTCTAACAATCTACGATTGTTATTTTTCACCTTACTCAACACATCAGTCTTAAATTCACATTCATCCCAAATAATTTCATTCCATATTTGGACATACATTGTAATGCCATTTTTTGTGCACTAGAAAGTCAATCTACCAGTATTATAAATTATTAAAGTGACTCGAGTTGGAGAAACAAACTCAAGACTTCATTTTTATATTTTTCGCTTAACAGTATTGTATCGTTGTCGTTGTCATTGCTGGACCTCGTAGTCGAGATCCTCTCACCATTCCAACGTCAGTTAAGCTGGAAAGAGAAGCTGCATCATGGAGTTTGATATTTAAGTGAGTGAATCGTTGTACACCAGCAAACTCACCAGCCACCCTGTTGTATTGGATCTGATGACATACCGAAGTGACACGATCGAAGGACACCGACGTGTTTTGTTTTTTATTACTTGAAAAATAGATATGACTACTGTCATCACAAAATGTGATCTGCGAAATGATATATAGTAGATGGTTGTAAAAATTACAACAGGGTAAAATGACAAGATTGAAGCTAAGATATTTCCATTAAAGCTCCCATGGCCACATATACATTGGGTTGTCAAATAGCTTATATACACCCACGGGAACCCAAAGCTCACTCTGATGCAAGGAATATACATTTTTTTAAATATCTGTCTTCTTACGGGGAATGACGACTATTGATATTGCCAAGTTGACAACTGAGTGGCTTTCCCTAGGCAGGCTTTAAAAATACCCTTATGTGTCATCCCTCGCAAGGTGGATGTCACCCATCGTCACGAAAATGTGTCAATGTTTAGTGCCAAGCATCTTTAGTAGTATTTGTTTTTCAAAGTAAAAATATATCCATAAATAAAACAAAACTGTATCTTTGAATGAAAAATAGTCCAAAATAATACCAAATTCTCCACGGCAAAAATGAATCCTGAAATACAAATATATGTTAAGGCAATGGGAAAAAAAACCTTCAGAGAGACGTTATCAAGCGGACTAGGCTTATCTATCTAGTGTATAACATTTTCTTAATCAAGATATACCCCGGTCAATAAGTAGAGCAAACGAGCCGCAAGGACGTCAATGTTGTTAAGCCCATACCCAGTGAGGACGGATTTAATCTGCGTCGGAGCCCAATTTATTTTAAAAAGGATTCCAGCATGGTTTCTACTTGAAGCCTCTAAAAAGTTTTTATGGCAAGTTGGATGATATTGGTACACTGCAATAAGTCTGTCAGGTTTAAGTGTGTACAACAGCAGTGTTCTACAATACTAGTTATGCAATATAATTGAGGTGCATGGCCGTGCGGTAACGCATTAGACTTCCGTGCGGAAGTTTAATGTGTAACCGCGCGTATATGATATAATTTGTAAGTTTTTCACAATTTATTTTCTCAATAAGAACAAATCTTCTCAAGAGTTCTTTCCTAATTTAAGCGATTGCATCCATTTCTAACAGTGTTATATTTTATTCGATCATTGTTTTCTCTATTGTACAATGTATATCCTTATCACTCTGTTTCATTGTCCAAGCTTCGCGTCAATACATAAAGATGATAAACAGCCTCCGTGACCTTATTGATAAGATTTTGTAACATTCATAGACTATTCCATTGAAATAATAAAAAAAGGATTCCTATTTAGTATTCTATTGACCTTTCTCTTCCTGTGCTAAAACAAATCCGCGCGTTCCGGTGATATGTATTCAATGCACATCAATACGCATGTAAAAATGAGCGATTTAAAATCGGAAAAATAAGAATATTCATAGCCAATCCCTTAAACTAATTAAATTTGAAGTCAAAAGTGATAATAATTGAAATTTAATTGCTGAAAATATGAAAAAAAACATCAGCCGACGTTCACAAAATGGGCAAAGCGACCACCTCAAAGGAAACCCGCGAGCTACTGAAGCGAGAGAAGCGAGCGAACTGAGATTCTATTTATTACGTTCTCATATCGATCGTCCAGTTCATTACTCAGACAACTCCAAATAACCTGTTTTGAGATAATGAGAAAAGCAATAATATAATCGTCACCATTAATCAAATGCCATTCATTTTTGCCCGAGTTTTATATATCAATAGATGTTGATAAAATCTTTTGATAAAATATATAAAACTCGGGCATAAATTAATGGTATTTGATTTATGGTGACGATTATAATATTGTTTTTCTCATTATCTCAAAACAGGTTATTTGGAGTTGTCTGAGTAATGAACTGGACGATCGATATACCGAAGTAGAGTGCGAGTGAGACGTGAATAGCGTCGCTTCTTCACCCATAGCGGTTTTTTAGAATGAATTTATCTACGTCACACACTGGCACACGTTTGATGGTATTGGTGAATTTATTCCCGATTTTCACAAAATATCTCTGATGTGGCCGAAAAATGCTAATTATTATTAACCTGTTCACCGCGTTAAAAATCAAATTCCACGAATCCTGTGCGCGGCACAATTTCAGCGTTTTTTAATTTCTAAGTTTAAACACATATTTTGTTTAGAACCACTGATATTTGATTACAACACCAAATAAACATGACACTTAAGTAATTTTCTGATAATAAATAATAGTCATTACTCTTAAGGAGACTCATTAAATAAAGGAGATAAACTTAACATTACGTAAAATAAACAAATGAATGCTACGATCAAATCAATGCTTCATGACACTCACCCAATCAAATACATATAGCACTAGTAATGTTTATTTACGTAAGAGAGACTTAGTTATGTTTATTTACGTAAGAGAGACTCATCGCAGGACTCGATCCGCGCGACAGGTCGTTAATGCTGGAAATATTGAGAAACCAAAAAAAATCGGCGCTCTGTTTATTCAACAATATCTCATAAACTAATATATTATTTGACAAGGTTTTCAGAGATGTCGCTAGAATAAAGATTATTTTAAATTTTAGTTCAATTTTTATTCCGGTTTTGTGTCATTTTTTTTAAGTATTTGTGATTTGAAACTTGGATTGTCGTCAGATCACAGGCGTTTGTGCTCCCCGCGGGGAAAGAGTTAATATAATTTTTTTCATTCAATGCGTAAATGTATTACGGAGGTATATCTAAAATCTGAACCAAGTATTAATTATATTTAAAGATATATTAAAGTTTTTAGAAACAATGTGTACTAGTTACACATCGCAGGGAAGGGTTAAGGCATGTGAAAGAGGCCTTAATTTATAGTTGGTTGAAAGACATTGTCACTGGGCAATAATCCAGCAAAGTTGTTTTATATACAAATTAAACGTGATACACGATAATCAAGGTATAGTACACACTAACACACCACTTAGCATAATCATAATAAGTTGTTGACTTCGTTTCCCACGGCAATGCGACTTTTAACACATATATTTCTATCTTAACATTTCTAGAAAACTTGGTATCTAAAATTTTCAATATATTCTATTCTTATTTAAATCATATTGATAAATTATAGCTTTTCATTGTTTTTCGTAGCCTCTGTTACTAAAATTCATAATTTAATGAAAATATACTATCAATACGCACAAAAAAAAAAACCTTGATAATAATCTAAAATCATTAAAAATTCTCGATGTTCGCTGGATCCATTAATAAATTAAAAACTTTTTAAAGGAATATTCGATTACTAAAACAATCTATAATTGAATACATGAAGTATTATTTGAATAATTGAAAACATCGAGTATTATTGAATAATTGAAAACATCAACTTGGAATGTTGTTCAATGATTGTATTTCGTGTCTTGCGTCATCGTTCAGTAATTCAATTATGGAAATATCTCGAAAAATAATAATTCCAACTCACTTTTAATTTAATGTTATTCGATTTTCAAGTTTCCCGATGGGCAATCAAAAAGTTCTCGGAGTTTTGCAAGACTACACGACCCGCCACACGATGTTAATGACGTAATTAACGTGAATTATAAGTTACCTCATCGGAAATTTTCAACTTTATTAACAGATAAATTTGAAATAATGAGAAACAAAGAGAAATAACTTAACGAAAATAAGAATTCTGTTTTTTATTTCTGGTTTTGTTTATTTAGGAAGTGACAAACTTTGTGTCATAGTTAGTAAGATGGTAGACACGGGAGTTTTGGTTACAATTGCCGATGGTGTTCAAAAAAGGGCCTCAGTGCGGTAGAAGAGCTAATTTGCTAAAAAAATTACGATGGTGTTCCAACATCTATTTAGAATGTGCTTTAAGTTCTGTGCCTACTCTAGTCATTCTTAACTCAAAGACATTCGCAGTCTACATACTGTGCGAGTATAATTTATTGTAACCAGAAGAACTTTGTTACCAGATTAGGTCTTTTTCTTAATTTAAAAAAAAATTAATAATGTAATTTACAGGCTGAAAGGTATAAGACTTAAGACAATATTATCTCCAGCCGGGCTCTTTGTTGTGTATGATTTATTATTTTGGATATGTCAAAGGGTACCACACAAAAGAAGAAACAATTTGGATAAATGCTGTAGAGATGCGTGCATTGAGAGGAATACATGAAGTGACAATATATGACAGAATACAAAATGAAGTAATAAGGTATGAGAATGAAAGCATTGAGAGGAATACATGAAGTGACAATATATGACAGAATACAAAATGAAGTAATAAGGTATGAGAATGAAAGCATTGAGAGGAATACATGAAGTGACAATATATGACAGAATACAAAATGAAGTAATAAGGTATGAATGAAAGTCTATTGATAAAAAAGATGAATAAGAGTGTGATGAGATGGTTTGGGTATGCAGAACGAATAATTGAAGAAAGACCAACAAAAGAGATATAAGGGCAGATGTTGGAGGAAGACGTGTAAGAGGAAGACCAAGGAAAGTGTGGTTGTTCAAGTGAATTATATTTTGAAAGAAGAAAAATAGAAAGTCAAAGAAATCGTTGAGATTGTATGAGAAAATGAATGGATGGGGAAGACGCTAAGGATGTGTGTCGAGTTAAGGGAGTATTCTACTCTATAGGCGTGAATTTCGGGCGTTTTTTTAGATTTAACAAAAAAAAAATCATGCGCATTTTTTAACAGTTTGTTTATACAATAGATGATTCGAGAATGTACAAATTTTTTTTTTGAAAAAAAGTATTTAAAATTTAAGATGTTATCAGCTGTTATAAATTGTCGTAAAAAAAGAGGGTAAGCTGGTCGACATAATTGAAGACCTTTTGTAAATTTAAAACAAAAATCACACCCAGTTTCTTAATAAAAAATAATGTCGTTATAGTTGGTGCCAAAAAAAATAAATCACAAAAAATCGTAAAATGGCGGCTGTCTAAAAAAAATCTAATTTTTTACCCTTCTTTTCAAATATTATTTTTTTTTTTAAATAGTTTTGACTTTTCCAAGGCATGACAATATAAAAACATTTATCAAAGTTTCATAAAAAATTTGAAGGCAATCGGTCGAATAGAACTTGAGATTTTATGTCGACCAGATCGAAAAAAGTATTTTCGAGAAAAACGCGTTTAAAGTTTTGAGATTATTGTCCGAGTCATTCCGATCCGGCGTAATAGCTGCCTCATTTATAGCTATAAGTTCGTAAATATGTTATTGAGAATTTTAAAATTTCCTTTTAAGAACATAATTTTAAAGGTCTAAACTTTAAAAATATGCAAAAAAAAATATTTTTTTCAAATTGCTATTGTAGAATATCCCCTTAAGAAATTATGGCTCTCTTTTAGGTAGAATAAGTACCATCAACATGCATTGTTTTTCTTGTACCGTCTTTGAGTAAAGACAGTTAACGATAACAGTCTATTATCCGTTTTTAGCAGGTTTGATCCATTGCAGTCTTTAATTAGGCAGAGTTTTATATAGCGTTATTTTTGTGTTGTTTTTTTAATGATGATATCAAAAATTATGATTTGCAGCATATAAGCCACAAGAAAACATAAATTCAAATGTAAAACTGTTTCAGAATAAAATCAGTCCGAAATAGACCTGGCCAGGAATAGATCCCGGGACACTCACTTGCTAAGCATGAATGCAAACCATTAGACCATGACCACCAACATCGTTTATGGAAACTACTGAGCTGGATTTAAGAATTAAAACCCCATGTAAAATTTATCCTTTTTACTTACTTTTGTCGAAGTATTTAAAAAAAAAAATTTATGAATCATTTTGAGTCACATTACTTATATTTTGTTTACAATTAAAAGCACAAACACTATCACACCGTTTCCCTGTTAAAATAGGCAGAGAGGACAGAACACAAGACTTTCCTTTCACAACACACATCTTTTGTCTCTTTTATATGCATATTCCTAATACAATTCCTACGATTTCTCTGACTATAAATACACATCCTTTTTTCAAAATATCGTTATCTTAATTGACCACATTTTCCTCGATCTTCCTCAAGTATGTTATTTCTACCACTCATGTTGGTCATGTTATTTATTTTGATAGTCATTTTCAATTCATTCGTTGTACATGCCCAAACCTTTTCAGTAATTTTCTTCCTCTTACTTAATACATCAGGCTTAAGTTCACATTTCACCCCCATATAACACAGTCGGTACTAGACTACTTTTGAGGAATATCATCTTTGCAGGTGTTTAGACTTGAAATTCATACTGATATAAATAAACATTAGCGCTAGATTAGCCTCTTTTCTCTCTGAGTTGAAGCGAATCGCTGATTTAGCCAATTTGCAAATTCAGTCTTTCATTCAATCCATTCCGCGAATCTTTCCCTCATTCCTTTAAACCAGTTATTCTCAACTTTTTGCATTGTAAAATACATACAGTGCGACCGATAGTGGTAATACTATTTGTGATGAGAATCTCCAAATCGTTTGAAAACCAAACGGTGCTTAAAACGTTATTTTATTCATTGATTTGTAGCAGAATTAAAATCAATGCTTGTATATGAAGCTCGCTGGGGTCGCAAATCTTACTCATTTATTATATATATTTATTTTCTCAAAACAGGCTTAGATTATTGAAAAATAGAAAAAAAACGTTGAAAATACAAAAAATATGTATAAAATAAAAAATTATGTATATGTATACTTATATACACACATACATATATACAAATATATTCAAAGTCACTTAAATATGTTGAAGAGTGCTTTCTAACGCACTCAATCTTAGAAGAAAATTTACTTTTGCTGTTGGTAATGTGATATGAAATATGTCAATATCCGAAGCAGTCCCGTTCGCAAGAGTTAAGGCCCTTTCAACAGGCATAGTGGCTAAAAGACCCCTTCTTGCGTATGTTATTGAGAACAGTTCTTGCCGGCGTAGTCTAGGGTAACTGTTATGAACATTTAACGCTAATCTTTTTAGTAATGCTGGACAGCTCACAACTCCTCATGGTGGAGAAGGTATAGAAAAAATATCTTTATAACTATGTGAGTGAGTTTGGTGTAAGGTACTTCCACACATTTACATATGCTTAGAAAACTATATTTGGTAAGAAAACCACAGAAAACTTAGCAAGACAAGATGAGCTGCAAAGCAACTTTTGTAGGTCTTCCGATATGTATCAATGACATATTTGGCTTTACGTGGAGTGCAGTGTATGTAACATATGTAGTGTTCATATGTAATTGTAAATTTTTATAAGGCCTCCGAAATAATGATTATCTTCTAGTGCTCCCACTTGCATTCCACGCCAAAGGACCAGCAATAGCAAAGCCTTTCATAAAACACAACCTTATTGGATCGAGTCGAAACAATAAATATACTTGATACAGATAAAATTTACTTGAAAGTTAAATATATCTCCGAATAAATATTTCTCTGACACAGATTCGAAAGATGTAAAAGAGATATTCCATTGAGGAATCGAAATAAAGATACACGAAGTATTAAATCAACATGTTCGCAATACTTGATCCAATGTAATCGTTTTAAAATGTAATTTAGTTTCAGTACCTCGGAAGTATCCAAGTGGAAGACCTCGACCCAGAAAGAAAGTCAAGTGCAGAATTGAATCATCTCGTGCGACTTTTAATAAAATGAGAAGCGTTTTCTGCGATGATAATCTTAACTTGAAACTTCGACAACTGTTAGTCGAATGCTACGTTTGATCAGTGTTATTGCATAGAGTGGAATAATGGACACTCAAAGTTAGTAGTATGAACCGACTGGAAGCATTCGAAATGTGGATGCACCGGAGAATGCTACGGATACCCTGGCCAGATATGGTCAGCAACACAAGGATTCTTCAAAGAGCCAAAGCTGATAGAGAGTTGCTGCCTAATATTAAAATACGAAAGATGTCCTACTTGGGTCATGTACTTAGAGGAGCAAAGTACAAATTACTGCACCTGATCATCCAAGGCAAAATAGAGGGCCAAAGAGGTGTTGCCAGGAGGCAAATATCTTGGCTCCGCAATATACGTAATTGGACTGGCATAAGGGGCGTTGGAGATCTTTTTCGGGCTGCCGGGGACAAATATGTCTATTCTCAAGCAATATTCAACGTTCGGGGAACCTGACATGATACTAAGAAGAAGAAGAAGTTTCAGTCAGGTTTTCAGCTATTTTTGATAGATTGCAAGGGATTGCTATATCGTGAAGCCTCTAACTTGTACTTTTTTATAGGCAATCTACCCAAACAAGGATGATTTGTGCCACTAAATTCAAGTCATAATTAATTACATGAGTCAATAAAATTAACCCTTTTTTAAATAAAAACAACTCTAAACCATTCAAAGTTTCACCTGATTAAGCTTCCAAAATTTAACAATCGAAGTGGAAAAGTTCCACGAAGAAAGAAGAAATGCAACATTTATTGGACGTGACAAAGATACGACCTTGAGTACATCCAATTTGTCATACTAAAGTGTGGTTCAATACTAAAAAAAAAAAACATTGTTGCTTTGTACATTACAAATTAATGAACATATAATATTGACTTAAATATTTACAGAATAACAATAATTAACTGACAGGCACCAAGGTTCCTGCTACTAGGCGCGTCCATAAAGTATAGAACCTCTCCCCACCACCGCGATCATAATGACAGAGCACCTTGGCTACAAAAAAAATCGTGCTTGGAAAAGAAAAACTCAATTTTAACACCAGAAAAGTTACGGTAACAGTTTTTTCAGACTGAAAGGGTTTGATCCACGTGGAGTTTATGCCAAGAGGACACACAATAAACTCAGAGGCCTATTGTGAAACTCTTCAACGACTTAGACGCGCTATCCAAAGCAAGAGACGTGGAATGTTGTTGGGAAAGGTGGTTTTGATTCATGACAATGCGCGGCCTCATGCATCAGCACGGACACAGCGAGAACTTCAATGTCTTAAGTGGGAAATTTTTGGACGCCCTCCTTACAGCGCTGACGTGGCACCAAGTGATTTTCATTTATTCCTGAAACTAAAGGAATTTTTGGGTGGAAAACAGTTCACAAAAGTAACATACTGGCGCAAATCTTTGGCGGTAGAAGAGTATAACATCGGTATTGAAAAATTGGTTCCACGTTACAATAAGTGCCTTGACAGCTATGTCAACTACATTGAAAAATAGAATAAGGTACTTTGAGTTTGTAAATAAAGTGTTGTGTTGATATCTTTCGTTTTTATTTAGTTATGCCAAAACGTTCTTTACTTTCTGGACGACCCACGTATAAGGGGTTGAGGACCTCTGCTCTTCAGTCAACTCGGTTGCTCTTCCTTTTGCTCATTCCACTCTCACACCGTTTTTTCAGAGTCTCAAAAACTTTTGACACATTGTTGTTGACGGGGGGAAAACTTTTGAAGGATTGGTTTAATGAATAATTTAATAAAACCTGGCATTTTTGCGCAAATCCTCAATGCCAAGAAGCAGATAAGAACTTTTGGTTTTGATTTTAAAATTAATGTATTTATGAAGTTTTATAAACATGAAATTTTATGAGAAGTTGTTATTTAGATTAACAAAGTTTTACATTGACATTGTCAAAGATACATTGCGAGGCGTATTTTTTTTACTATAAAATTTATTATTAAATTATAAATGACAACTTTGGGTGTTAAATCTTGAACTTTCAAAGTTTTTTTTTGATTGATTAATTTTGAACGCCTTGGCGATTGAAAGTGAAACAATGACATTAGATAAACATCATTTTTTTATTGTAATGTTACTAAAATATATATCACAAAACAATAAAAAAATCGGCAGTACTTATGTACGTTTATAAAAATAGGTGTTGTCATCGTTACCGTTTAATTGTTATTATTTATAACATTTTGGTGTATTGGGGTGCTCTATACGTATTAAAAATGAATTAAACCATGTTACTGATTAACATTTTTTTAAATACTTTAAAACGTTTATATACATTGAACTCCACCTGTGCCGCCTAGGAAGGAAGCACTGCCGGTCCCAAGCCCGGATAAAGGAGGAGAGTTCCCAGACAAGGTTAGCAGCCTACCTTAGGTAAAAACACTGTAAACGCTCACAGAACAGGAGAAGGAGCTTCGGATATCGGACTGATCACGGACGGGAACAAGGCAGAGAAAAGGAAAAAACGATTATGGAAACGTAACAACATAACAAGGATAGCATGTTGGAATATTACCTCATGGAATAACAGGGATTGAGAGATCATGGCAGAGCTCGACAACCACAACATAGACATACTCACAAAGTTCGATGAATCCTGCTCAAAGTACAATATGATTATCTCCGTAGCAAAAACCAAGTGTATGACATTCTCCAAAGATCCACTAAAGTGCAGAATTTCAGTACGTGACGAGCCAATTGAAGAAGCAACCCAGTTCAGATATCTTGGCAGTGAACTGCTCAGCTCTCATGACCTCCCCAGAGAAGTAAGGCCTTAGGTAGATAAAGCTGCAGTTGTGGCGGGCTGCCTGAGAGATGTCATATGGAGGAATAAAGATATGAGAACGGATAGCAAGGTACGCATTTATAAGACCTGTGCGCGACCTATCCTCACATATAGTATGGCATCGAAGCGAGGGCGGACACTGTCAGGACAAAAAGTATGCTAAGGACAACGGAAATGAGAACTCTGCGCGCTATTGCTAGGAAGACTTTGTGTGATCGTGTAAGGAACATCACAATCCGAGAGGTCTGTGAGGTCCAAGATGTGGTCGGATGGGGACGACATACTGGTACCAACATGTACAGATAATGAATTCCACAAGAATTCCATACATAGCTCTGCATGGGGTGCCGGATGGACGGCGTCCACCGGGGAGACCCCTGAAATGATGTAGATATAGCTGGAGCTCAGCATCACAGGAGGACAATCCTGCAGTAACAGACTCTTGAGTCCATAGAAAGTTTAAGAAAAAGAAGTCTATATACAGACTCTCAACACTTTAATGGTTAAATACGATTTCATCCATAAAATATATATATTAGTATTCCCAAATCAATATTTAAATAGCTTTATATAGCAAATATCCAGCCAAATCGTCAAAAGTGGATATATATGCCAAAGGTTCCGCAGATATATGTTTTTTCACAATTTAAGCTGAAATGCTTGAGAAATACACACTTTTTGATAATTTTATCTATAATCGCTCGGATTATGGTAAAAATTGTATGATTTTCAAGTAAAATAGTACCTTCGAATTGTTTGAAGTATTGTGTGGTGTAAGGCTTATACTTCTTATATGACTTCATTCATAAAATATGTATTTGTAGGTCCAAATCAATGTTTAAATGGTATTAAAAAGTAATCAACAAGCCAAACCGTCAAAAGTGGACAGATACAACAAAGGTTCCACAAAATGTGTGTTTTTATCACAATTTACGATGAAGTGCTAAATAATTAACCATTTTTAATAAGATAAATATTTTTTTTTATAATTTTGTCTATATTCTCTCCGATTGTGATTATAATGAAATTATTTTAAAGTAAAATAGTGCCTTTGAGTTGTTTAAAGTACTGTGAGGTGTGAAGCTATACTTCTATGTTTATATCAATAAAATACATGTTTTTAGTCCCAAATCAATATTTTGATGGTATTATATAGTAAGCAACCAGTCAAGCTGTCATTAAGTAACATATGAACTGAAGTTTACTTTGAAAATTATGTAAAACTATTAAATAATTAGGATTGAAACTTATGTAAAACTGTTAAAGAATTGAGATTGAAAATTATGTAAAACTGTTAAATGTAGGGAATAATATTGAATGCATTTCGGACAAAGACAGCAAAGAAGTGTCAACACTATAAAATATTGTAACCAATTCCACATATTAATATAAAATGAGTGCATTAAAGCAACATTTTAAATACGATTTAATCTATAAAAAATGTATTAGCATTCCTTGAATACAATGTTTTAATGGCATAATGTTGCAAAAAACCAGCTGAAATATAAAAAATGGAGACATATATCGAATGGTTCTACAAAAATTAGTGTTTAATCTCAATTTACGCAGAAAATGCTAGAGAAATGCATACTTTTTGATGATTTTGTCTACAAACGCACCGATTTGGGGTTGAAATATTATGTTTTTCAAGCAAAATAGTGCATGACTAATATGCAATTTTAATATGATTTTATCCATAAAAGATGTATTTGTTTTCCCAAATCGATGTTTTAAATGCCATTATGTAGCAAATAATCAGCCAAAATGTAAAAAGTTGGGACACATATATCGAAGATTCCGAAAAAAAATGTGTTTTATTCACAATTAACGCTGAAGTGCTAGAGAAAATAACCATTTTATTGATTATTTTGTTTATAATCGCCCCGATTGTGTGATTATAATGGTTATGGTTTTAAAAGGTAAAATAGTGCCTTTGAGTTTTTTCGAGTACTGTGTAGTCTAAAATGCTATAATATTTTAATATCATTATATCGATAAAATATTTATAGGACCAACTCAATGTGTTGATGGTATAATAAAAGCTATATTAAACAAACTTTACAATCGTTACAATGAAATAGTAAATACATACTTTTTTTATGAGTTTGTCTACAAACGCACCGATTGGGGTTGAAATATTATGTTTTTTAAACAAAATAGTGCATTTGAGTTGTTTCACGAATTTACTCGTATATGTTGTAATATGCACTTTTAATATGATTTTATTCATAAAAGATGTACTTATTAGTTTTCCCAAATCAATGATTTTATGGCATTATATAGCAAATATCTAGCCAAAATGTTAAAAGTGGACACATATACCAAAGGTTTCCGCAAAAAATTGTGTTTTCTCACAATGAACGCATAGGCGCTAGAGAAATAACCTTTTTGATTATTTTGTCTATAATCGCTCTAATTGTGATATTAATAATAGTATGATTTTAAAGTAAGTTTAAAATGCTTTATTAAACTATGAAAACATTGAGAAGGTCCTATAAATACATTATTTTATGGATAGTAATCATACTACAAGTATTAGCTTTACACTACATAATACTTTAAACAACTCAAAGGCACTATTTTACTTTAAAATCACATAATTTTAATCACAATCGGAGCGATTATAGACAAAATCATCAAAGTGTGTTATTTTCACTTATGGACGGTTTAACTGGTGTTTGCTACATAAAGCCATTTTAACATTGAGTTCCGTATACTTATATATCTTTTATAAGTGTAATCGCATTTACCCTTCAGAGTGCTGAGAGTCTATATATAGACGTTTTATAATATTGAAAACATGTTCAGCTGTAAAAACGATTAAAATGTAGTTTAACCAAAAATGATCGGGTTAATGTCAATCAAACGCATGTTCATTTAATTTAAATATATGAAATTTGTTTACATTATTTAATGTTTATTATTTATACTTCCTCACATGTCTTTATCCGAAATGCATCCAACATAAGCAATAACCAATTACTTTTCTATATACAATGAAACACAACTGTGTAAATTTTCTTACATTAATGCGTAAAATGTCATAAAAAATCTCATTTTTACGTAAACTTCAGATTATGTTGTTACGTATTAAGAAGTATAGCGTTACACCACACCACGATGCATTTCAGATAAAGACAGCAAAAAAAGTATTATACCTGTAAACTATTGTTACCCTTTCCACATGTATAAGTACTTTATCTCAATTTACGTTGAAATGCTAGAGAAAATGCACACATTTTTTATAATTTTGTCTACAAACACACCGAATGTGGTTGAAATGAATGGTTAAGCTATACTCCTTACATGGTTTTATGCATATAAATACGTATTTGCAGGTCATTCTATTGGTATATAGAAAAGTAGTAGCTATGAATGATATTGAATGCATTTCGGTTTAAGACAGCGAAGAAGTATCATAACTTAAAAAAATTGTTACCAAATTCTACGTATTTACATAAAATGGGGTGCGTTTTGATTAAATTCCGTCAAACTGTATTTAATTACTCTTTAAACAAGGTTCTACCCATTGAATTTGTATCAGTAATCCCAAATCAATGTTTTAATAGCAGTATATAATATAGCACAAAATGATGTGAACTTTGGATACCAGGTGACTTACTAAGGCTGCTGTCAGATTATCTTACAGAAAAGAAAGCAATTTGTTTACCATGGAATCTACAACTCCTAGTATAAACACTGCCTACTCAGGTGTTCCTCAGGGGTCTAATATTGGACCTACTTTATTTCTTATTTTTATTAATAGATATAGGTTTATAAAAAAAATCCATGTTTCTTCTATTTGCTGAATGACATCAAAATCTTTAAAAAAATAGTTCTTATACTGCCTGCTTATAGACCTACAGACAGAATCTCAAAAAAGTTTGTGAGTGGGAGTAACATTAATTAATTATATTTTAAACGCATCATAGTGCAAAATTATGCTCACAAGTTTTAAAATTCCATAGATATACTCGTATATTCATAAACTTGGTCGTCGATGGCAGTTTTTTCGGGTGTGAAAAGTATAAAGTTTCAGTAAATTATTGAAAATATTGACGTTAAACTTAGAAATTTCGCAAAATTAGAGGTTGGCGACGAATAACTTGGTAACCCGTGGAACAAACAATGATTCTGGAGGGATTTTGTACATATATTCGTAAACTTGGTCGTCGATGGCAGTTTTTCGGGTGAAAAGTATTAAGTTATAACGTTATAAGTATATTATAAGTATTAAGTTATTAGTATTTTACGGAAAATAGTGAGGTTAAAAATAGAAATCTCGCCAAATAAGAGGTTTTTGACGAATAACATGGAAACTAGTGAAACAAACAATAATTATGTAGTGATTTTGTACATATTGTCGTAAACTTGGTCGTCCGATGGCACTTTTTCGAGTAAAAAGTGTGAAGTTTCAGTATATTATGAAAAATATACGTTAAACATAGAAATTTCGCAAAATTAGAGGTTTTGCGACAAAAAACATGAAAACTTGTGGAACAAACAATAATTATGTAGTGGTTTTTGTTCATATATTCGTAACCTTAGTCGTTGATGGCAGTTTTTTGGGTGAAAAGTATGAAGTTTCAGTATATTATGGAAAATATTGATATTAAGCAAAGGAATTTCGCAAAATTACAGGTTTTAGACGAAAAAAAACATGAAAACTCATGGAAACAAACAATAATTCTGTAGTGGTTTCTGTACATGTTTTCGTTAAACTTAGTGGTTGATGGCCGTTTTTTCGGGAGAAAAGTATGGAGTTTCAGTATACATATTGAAAATATTGACTTTAAACTTAGAAAATTTCGCAAAATTAGAGGTTTTCGACCAAAAACATGGAAACTCGTGGAACAAACAATAATTCTGCAGTAATTTTGTACATAATTTCATAAACTTGGTCGTCGTATGGCAGTTTTTCGGGGGAAAGGTATGAAGTTTAAGTAAATTATTGAAAATATATGACGTTAAACTTAGAAATTTCGCAAAATTAGAGGTTTGCGACGAATAACATGGAAACTCGTGGAACAAACGATGACTCTATAACAATTTTGTACATATATTCATAAACTTGGTCGTCGATGGCAGTTTTTCGGGTGAAAAGTATGAAGTTTCAGTATATTACGGAAAATAGTGAGGTTTAAAAAGAGATATCTCGCAAAAATTAGAGGTTTGCGACGCATAACATGGAAACTCGTGAAACAAACAATATTTCTGTTAGTAATTTTGTACAAAGTGTCGTAAACTTGGTGGTCGATGGCAGTTTTTCGAGTGAAAAGTGTGAAGTTTCAGTATATTATGAAAAATATACGTTAAAACATAGAAATTTCGCAAAATTAGAGGTTTGCGACGAATAACATAGAAACTTGTGGAACAAACAATAATTCTGTAGTGATTTTGTTCATATATTCATTAACTTAGTGGTTGATGGCCGTTTTTCGGGTGAAACGTATAGTGTTTCAGTAGTAAATTATTGAAAATATTGACGTTTAAACATTGAAATTTCGCAAAATTAAAGGTTTTTGACAAAAACATGGAAATTCGTGGAACAAACCATAACTCTGTAGAAATTTTGTACATAATTGTCTTAATCTTGGTCGTCGATGGCAGTTTTTCAAATAAAAAGAGTTAAGTTTCAGTATATTATGAAAAATATAAGTAAAACATAGAAATTTCGCAAAATAAGAGGTTTGCGACGAGGAACCATAGAAACTTGTGGAACAAACTATAATTCTGTATAGATTTTGTTCATATTGTCTTAAACTTGGTCGTCGATGGCAGTTTTTTCGGGTGAAAAGTATGAAGTTTCAGTATATTACGGAAAATAGTGAGGTTAAAAAATAAATCTCGCAAAATTAGAGGTTTGCGACTAATACTCGTTGCAACAAAAAATAATTCTATAGTGACTTTGTACATTTATTAGTAAACTTGATCGTCGATGGCAGTTTTTCGGGTGAAAAGTATTAAGTTTCAGTATATTACCGAAAATAGTGAGGTTAAAAAGAGAAATTTCGCAAAATTAGAGGTTTGCGACGAAAACCATGGAAACTTGTGGAACAAACAATAATTCTGCAGTAATTTTGTAACATTTATTTGTAAACTGGGTCGTCGATGGAAGTTTTTCGGGTAAAAAAATAAAAAGTTTCAGTAGTATATTACGGAAAATAGTGAGGTTAAAAAGAGAAATCTCGCAAAATTAGAGGTTTGCGACTAATTACTCGTGGGACTAAAACAATAATTCTATTTATTTTATTTATTTATTTAACACTTTTATTGCAATACAACTCTGGCGGGGCTTATTGCCAGGCGGCAATCTCTTCCAACCAACCAGACAAAAGTAAATGAAGCAAGTTACGTGGTTGCATAAATCATTCAAATGACTATCCATCCCCACGAAATCCATAAACATATACGTGAGAACATGCCCACAAACCCCACAAAGACGGACAATCACCCAAACACTATTTTTCATATAAAGTGAGATATCATCAATCAAAAGGAAAGGAAAGGATGGTGGAGAGGAAAGGAAAAGAAAAATCAGGAATGAAACACGTTATTTTAACTGACTAGAAATTAAGAGTTTTTTCAGTCGCTTCTTAAAGCATGCCAAGGACGGAGCGAGTCTTATATTGGTTTCTCTTATATTGAATTCTATAGTGACTTTGTACATTTATTAGTAAACTTGATCGTCGATGGCAGTTTTTCGGGTGAAAAGTATGAAGTTTCAGTATATTACCGAAAAAAGTGAGGTTAAAAAAGAGAAATTCGCAAAATAAGAGGTTTGCGACGAAAACCATGGAAACTTGTGGAACAAACAATAATTCTGCAGTAATTTTGTACATTTATTTGTAAACTGGGTCGTCGATGGAAGTTTTTCGGGTAAAAAGTAAAAAGTTTTCAGTAGTATATTACGGAAAATAGTGAGGTTAAAAAGAGAAATCTCGCAAAAATTAGAGGTTTGCGACGAATAACATGGAAACTCGTGGAACAAACAATATTTCTGTAGTAATTTTGTACAAAGTGTCGTAGACTTGGTCGTCGATGGAAGTTTTTCGGGTAAAAAAGTAAAAAGTTTCAGTAGTATATTACGGAAAATAGTGAGGTTAAAAAAGAGAAATCTCGCAAAATTAGAGGTTTGCGACGAATAACATGGAAACTCGTGGAACAAACAATATTTCTGTAGTAATTTTGTACAAAGTATCGTAGACGTGGTGGTCGATGGCAGTTTTTCGAGTGAAAAGTGTGAAGTTTCAGTATATTATGAAAAATATTCGTTAAACATAGAAATTTCGCAAAATTAAAAGTTTTGACCAAAAATATGGAAATTCGTGGATCAAACAATGATTCTGTAGTCATTTTGTACATATATTCATATACTTGGTCGACGATTACCGTTTTTTCGGGTGAAAAGTATAAAGTTTCAGTAAATTATTTAAAATATTGACGTTAAACTTAGAAATTTTGCAAAAGTAGA
Organism: Odontocerum albicorne; assembly: GCA_949825065.1. Taxonomy (NCBI): domain Eukaryota; kingdom Metazoa; phylum Arthropoda; class Insecta; order Trichoptera; family Odontoceridae; genus Odontocerum; species Odontocerum albicorne. Next base: position 8,906,476 of record OX463849.1, on the reverse strand, counting down.
GGTTTGCGAAGAATAACATGGAAACGCGTAGAACAAACAATAATTCTGTATTGATTTTGTACATATATTCGTAAACTTGGTCGTCGATGGCAGTTTTTCGGGGGAAAAGTATGAAGTTTCAATATATTACTCAAAATAGTAACGTTAAAAATAGAAATCTCGCAAAATTAGAGGTTTGCGACTAATACTCGTGGAAAAAACAATAATTCTACAGAATTACTCACTACAGTGACTTTGTACATATATTCTTAAACTTGGTCGTCGATGGCAGTTTTTCGAGTGAAAAGTATGAAGTTTTAGTCTATTACGGAAAAAAGTGAGGTTTAAAATAGAAATATCGCAAAATTAGAGGTTTGCGACGCATAACATGGAAACTCGTGGAACAAACAATAATTCTGTAGTGATTTTGTACATATTGTCGTAAACTTGGGCGTCGATGGCAGTTTTTCAAATAAAAAGTGTTAAGTTTCAATATATTATGAAAAATATAAGTAAAACATAGAAATTTCGCAAAATAAGAGGTTTGCGACGAGAACCATGGAAACTTGTGGAACAAACTATAATTCTGTACAGGTTTTGTTCATATTGTCTTAAACTTGGTCGTCGATGCCAGTTTTTCGGGTGAAAAGTATGAAGTTTCAGTATATTATGAAAAATATACGTTAAACATAGAAATTTCGCAACATTAGAGGTTTGCGACGAAAACCATGGAAATTTGTGGAACAAATAATAATAATGTAGTGATTTTAAACATATTGTCGTAAACTTGGTCGTCGATGGCAGTATTTCGAGTGAAAAGTGTGAATTTTTAGTATATTATGAAAAATATACGTTAATCGTAGAAATTTCGCAAAATTAGAGGTTTGCGACGAATTACATAGAAACTTGTGGAACAAACAATAATTCTGTAGTGATTTTGTTCATATATTCTTTAACTTTGTGGTTGATGGCCGTTTTTCGGGTGAAACGTATAGTGTTTCAGTAGTAAATTATTGAAAATATTGAAAATATTGACTTGAGGTTTAAAATAGAAATTTCGCAAAGTTAAAGGTTTTTGACCAAAAACATGGAAACTCGTGGAACAAACCATAATTCTTTAGTAATTTTGTACATATTGTCTTAAACTAGGTCGTCCGTCGATGGCAGTTTTTCAAATAAAAAGTGTTAAGTTTCAGTATATTATGAAAAATATAAGTAAAACATAGAAATTTCGCAAAATAAGAGGTTTGCGACGAGAACTATGGAAACTTGTGGAATAAACTATAATTCTGTATAGATGTTGTTCATATTGTCTTAAACTTGGTCGTCGATGGCAGTTTTTTCGGGTGAAAAGTATGAAGTTTCAGTATATTACGAAAAATAGTGAGGTTAAAAATAGAAATCTCGCCAAATTAGAGGTTTGCGACTAATACTCGTGGAACAAACAATAATTCTATAGTGACTTTGTACATTTATTAGTAAAATTGATCGTCGATGGCAGTTTTTCGGGTGAAAAGTATGAAGTTTCAGTATATTACCGAAAATAGTGAGGTTAAAAAGAGAAATTTCGCAAAATTAGAGGTTTGCGACGAAAACCATGGAAACTTGTGGAACAAACAATAATTCTGCAGTAATTTTGTACATTTATTTGTAAACTGGGTCGTCGATGGAAGTTTTTCGGGTAAAAAGTAAAAAGTTTCAGTAGTATATTACGGAAAATAGTGAGGATAAAAAGAGAAATCTCGCAAAATTAGAGGTTTGCGACGAATAACATGGAAACTCGTGGAACAAACAATATTTCCTATAGTATTTTGTACAAAGTATCGTAGACGTGGTGGTCGATGGCAGTTTTTCGAGTGAAAAGTGTGAAGTTTCAGTATATTATGAAAAATATTCGTTAAACATAGAAATTTCGCAAAATTAAAATTTTTCGACCAAAAATATGGAAACTCGTGGAACAAACAATGATTCTGTAGTCATTTTGTACATATATTCATTAACTTGGTCGTCGATTACCGTTTTTCGGATGAAAAGTATAAAGTTTCAGAAAATTATTTAAAATATTGACGTTAAACTTAGAAATTTTGCAAAAGTAGAGGTTTGCGAAGAATTACATGGAAACTCGTAGAACAAACAATAATTCTGTATTGATTTTGTACATATATTCGTAAACTTGGTCGTCGATGGCAGTTTTTCGGGGGAAAAGTATGAAGTTTCAGTATATTACTGAAAATAGTAACGTTAAAAATAGAAATCTCGCAAAATTAGAGGTTTGCGACTAATGCTCGTGGAAAAAACAATAATTCTACAGAATTACTCACTACAGTGACTTTGTACATATATTCTTAAACCTTTTCGTCGATGGCAGTTTTTCGAGTGAAAAGTGTGAAGTTTTAGTATATTATTGAAAATATACGTTAAACATAGAAATTTCGAAAAATTAGAGGTTTTAGACGAAAACCATGGAAACTAGTGGAACAAAACCAAGAAAACTTGTGGCATAATTCTGTAGTGATTTTGTACATTAATTAGGAAACTTGGTCGTCGATGGCAGTTTTTCGTGTGAAAAGTATGAAGTTTTAGTCTATTACGGAAAATAGTGAGGTTTAAAATAGAAATCTCGCAAAATTAGATGTTTGCGACGCATAACATGGAAACTCGTGGAACAAACAATAATTCTGTAGTGATTTTGTACATATTGTCGTAAACTTGGGCGTCGATGGCAGTTTTTCAAATAAAAAGTTTTAAGTTTCAGTATATTATGAAAAATATAAGTAAAACATAGAAATTTCGCAAAATAAGAGATTTGCGACGAGAACCATGGAAACTTGTGGAACAAACTATAATTCTGTATAGATTTTGTTCATATTGTCTTAAACTTGGTCGTCGATGGTTCAATATATTATGAAAAATATACGTTAAACATAGAAATTTCGCAAAATTAGAGGTTTGCGGAACTTGTGGAACAAATAATAATTATGTAGTGATTTTAAACATATTGTCGTAAACTTGGTCGTCGATGGCAGTATTTCGAGTGAAAAGTGTGAATTTTTAGTATATTATGAAAAATATACGTTAAACGTAGAAATTTCGCAAAATTAGAGGTTTGCGCCGAATAACATAGAAACTTGTGGAACAAACAATAATTCTGTAGTGATTTTGTTCATATATTCGTTAATTGAGTGGTTGATGGCCATTTTTTCGGGGTAAAACGTATACTGTTTCAGTAGTAAATTATTGAAAATATTGACGTTAAACATTGAAATTTCGCAAAATTAAAGGTTTTTGACCAAAAACATGGAAACTCGTGGAACAAACCATAATTCTGTAGTAATTTTGTACATATTGTCTTAAACCTGGTCGTCGATGGCAGTTTTTCAAATAAAAAGTGTTAAGTTTCAGTATATTATGAAAAATATAAGTAAAACATAGAAATTTCGCAAAATAAGAGGTTTGCGACGAGAAACCATGGAAACTTGTGGAACAAACTATAATTCTGTATAGATTTTGTTCATATTGTCTTAAACTTGGTCGTTGATGGCAGTTTTTCGGGTGAAAAAGTATGAAGTTTCAGTATATTACGGAAAATAGTGAGGTTAAAAATAGAAAATCTCACCAAATTAGAGGTTTGCGACTAATAGTCGTGGAACAAACAATAATTCTATAGTGACTTTGTACATTTATTAGTAAACTTGATCGTCGATGGCAGTTTTTCGGGTGAAAATTATGAAGTTTCAGTATATTACCGAAAATAGTGAGGTTAAAAAAAGAGAAATTTCGCAAAATTAGAGGTTTGCGACGAAAACCATGGAAACTTGTGGAACAAACAATAATTTCTGCAGTAATTTTGTACATTTATTTGTAAACTGGGTCGTCGATGGAAGTTTTTTCGGGTAAAAAGTAAAAAGTTTCAGTAGTATATTACGGAAAATAGTGAGGTTAAAAAGAGAAATTTCGCAAAATTAAAGGTTTTGACCAAAAATATGGAAACTCGTGGAACCAACAATGATTCTGTAGTCATTTTGTACATATATTCATAAACTTGGTCGACGATTACCGTTTTTTCGGGTGAAAAGCATAAAGTTTCAGTAAATTATTTAAAATATTGACGTTAAACTTAGAAATTTTGCAAAAGTAGAGGTTTGCGAAGAATTACATGGAAACCGCGTAGAACAAACAATAATTCTGTATTGATTTTGTACATATATTCGTAAACTTGGTCGTCGATGGCAGTTTTTCGGGGGAAAATAATGAAGTTTTCAATATATTACTCAAAATAGTAACGTTAAAAATAGAAATCTCGCAAAATTAGAGGTTTGCGACTAATACTCGTGGAAAAAAACAATAATTCTACAGAATTACTCACTACAGTGACTTTGTACATATATTCTTAAACTTGGTCGTCGATGGCAGTTTTTCGAGTGAAAAGTATGAAGTTTTAGTCTATTACGGAAAAAAGTGAGGTTTAAAATAGAAAATATCGCAAAATTAGAGGTTTGCGACGCATAACATGGAAACTCGTGGAACAAACATTAATTCTGTAGTGATTTTGTACATTTTGTCGTAAACTTGGGCGTCGATGGCAGTTTTTCAAATAAAAAGTGTTAAGTTTCAATATATTATGAAAAATATAAGTAAAAACATAGAAATTTCGCAAAATAAGAGGTTTGCGACGAGAACCATGGAAACTTGTGCAACAAAACTATAATTCTGTACAGGTTTTGTTCATATTGTCTTAAACTTGGTCGTCGATGCCAGTTTTTCGGGTGAAAAGTATGAAGTTTCAGTATATTATGAAAAATATACGTTAAACATAGAAATTTCGCAACATTAGAGGTTTGCGACGAAAACCATGGAAATTTGTGGAACAAAATAATAATAATGTAGTGATTTTAAACATATTGTCGTAAACTTGGTCGTCGATGGCAGTATTTCGAGTGAAAAAGTGTGAATTTTTAGTATATTATGAAAAAATATACGTTAATCGTAGAAATTTCGCAAAAATAGAGGTTTGCGACGAATTACATAGAAACTTGTGGAACAAACAATAATTCTGTAGTGATTTTGTTCATATATTCGTTAACTTTGCGGTTGAATGGCCGTTTTTCGGGTGAAACGTATAGTGTTTCAGTAGTAAATTATTGAAAATATTGAAAATATTGACTTGAGGTTTAAAATAGAAATTTCGCAAAGTTAAAGGTTTTTGACCAAAAACATGGAAACTCGTGGAACAAACCATAATTCTGTAGTAATTTTGTACATATTGCCTTAAA